>BPLR01014510.1:0-99902 GCA_021605095.1 Caerostris extrusa
TTGTTTATATGTCATATGTAGTAGAATTTCTCCTTAGTTTCGATTCAGTGTTTTAGTGTTTACTGTTTTAGAATAGCGTAATTCTAATTTTTTCTAACATTAATTTAAATGTAGGCCCCTCTTGATCTTGAGGACCTAGGATCTGAAACCTAGTTAGCCTATAGGAAATTCCGGCCCTGGACATCTCCCTTAAAAAAAAATCTGCCCTCTTTAATAGAACAAACGGAAAGATATTGTAAAATATGTGTGTTCTATTATGCATACACACACACACACACACACACACACACACACACACATACACATATATATATTTATATCCGCTCTGGCACTCGGCACCACAGGTTTCGGGTTCGAGTCCCGAAAAAAGGTGCCATGAGTTCTTGTAGTAGTTCGGAATCCACTTTAAGCCGTAGGTCCCGGTCTCTAATGATTGTCCGTATGTGGGACGTGATTGTACGTTGGGCGTATGACAACCCTATCCGGTAAAAAAACACATCTCCTGTCTAGAAATCTGTCTATGATTTGAAGTCAAAACATCTAAGCATTATCCCAGTTCAAAAGCGAGAGTCTTTAATACTGAGGAAGATAAAAGATTGAAAATATCATAAAAAGACTGAAGGATGAAAAAGAATTTTTAAAATTAAATTTGAAGATAAGTTTCAAATCTACATTTACGCTTTTTTTTTTTTTACTCCATTTGCAATCGATTCTATTCAAGACTGTTTTCCAGTTTCTGATATAGTATTATCCGGCACATCATCAAAAATAGAATACTAAAAAATCAAAGAGGATCAGGCATTACAGGTCTCTTTGCCTGATTAAGTTTTGGAAATGGGTGCTAGAAGCAAAATATGCTAACTTAAAGAAAACAACCTGTCAGCTCTTTTCAATTTTGGTACAACATATTCTTGCCAATGCTTACATATACACAACCATGAAGTTTGTCAAGTCAAAACGTTACAAACAATTAACTAATCAGTATATCAAAGAAATGCTATGAATTAACAGCAAACAAACTCTGCGTTGGACCATGGCCGTCTGCCTACTGGCAGATTCTGAAACAGGAGATATTTTATTTTTAGGGGTAGTTAGGTAGTTGGTAATCAGGTAGTCAGGGATCAGTTCTACGCCCAATGGATTCACAGTCATATTGGGGCGGGCCTGCCGAATGGCCAGCGCTCTGGCGCTCGGTAACAGAGGTTTCGGGTTCGAATCCCTGCGGGGCCATGGATGTTTGTAGTGGTTCGAAATCCTCTTTAGCTGTGAGTCTTATATATCTGTAAGAGCGTCACAGACTTTTCACCCACATCATTCCCAAACTCTAAAAAGGGGCCATTCAACTCTAGGCACAGAGAAGTGGTGTGTGTAATAGTAGTAGTAGTCACATTAGACCGGGACCTACGGTTTAAATTGAATTCGAGTCACTATACTTATCTATTGCACCATAGGGACTCGAACCTGAAACGTATGTCACCGTGCGCTAGTCACTCGGACAACAGGCCCTTAATTGCTGTGAATTGCAAAAATCGACTCAGCTTATAATTATTAAACACTTTGTTATCAATTTTTTTTTCAATTGCATTTATTTTTATAAAACATTTTTTACCTTTATTTTTTAATTCATATTGTCTATTTGATATTTAATAAAGTTAAATAAATATTAGCTAGTGAGTATTTTATTAAAATTATCACAAAAAAAAAAAAAAAGGTCAATCTATGACGTCTTCAATGAGTGTTTCCCAAAAGTAAAGAGACACCATTGCTGTTATTATTCTGAGCCAGCGCAAGCGAATTCAGGTAACAGGTGGATTTAAACGTCGACTGAGACAAATCATCTCATTGTGCATCTGAGAACCCATTTGGCTTAAATTTTGTGGCTTTTCATTAAATAAGATGAACTGGCGCAGGGTAAAGAAACGGATTTCTGGCCGCCAGCTTGAAGGTTTGAATCTAAGCCCAGCTCCACTCGCTATTCAGCTACGATGTGCACCTTAATTCTTTTTGCCGACTAGTGACCAAATTAGGTTTCTTTTTTTTTTTTTTTTACCTTTTTTTCAATTCCTTCTATTAGCTCACACTCTCCCTGTATATATCTTGTCCAAATTTTCAATCGTTCATAAAATACTTTTATTCATCCACTCAAGTTAAAATACATTTTTTTAGTGGATGATACTGGATGTTAATACAGTTGTTTCAAATATTAATTCAGTAATTAAATTTAATTAATTAATTTTAGTTTTTTAGATTTAAGTTGCATATATCTACCAATAGATGGCGCCAAATAAACCTAAAAAATGAATGAAAATTAATTATGAAGGACTTTCTGCAATAGAGTGAAAAAATAGGAATTGACTTTAAATTTTTTTTTTATATTAGTTGTTTTTACTCCTTTTTTTCTAGTAAATAAAAAGATTAGACATAAAAATATAAAAAATTGAAAGAAAAAGTATACAAATAAAATTAAATCACAGAACTTTGGTTCTGAGAACGACTTTATTTATTTATTATTTTTGGGGGGGGGGGGGGGATGATATATAATTCTTTTTTACCTCGCAGAATTGATTATTATGGCCCACACGTTCAGCAATCTTAATATTTAATCAAATTCAATAATTTTATGGCGCCTACAATTGGTCCTTAATTGTACGGAATTTATAATTTAAATTATTTTAATTTTAATTTTAACTTTTTTATCTTACTTTTACTTATTTTTAGTATTTTTAATTTTTAGAAACTTTGATTTTATCACAAACTAATATTAGCCGCAGTCTACTAACTAATATTACTAATTTTTATCACAAACTAACACTACCGCAGCCTATTAATAATCGTATTAAGATGAGAAGGTTAAGGAGTCTATCCCATTGGTATTCCTTAATCGGTACGTCAATTGCCAGTTATTAAAAATATGATACGGCTCCTCAAAAAAGAAATATGGAATTTGTATAAGGCTCTGGTTGATATCCAACTCTGGTACGGTACACATTTATGTTTTATTTTCTGCAAATGGTTCTTGAATACATCACACGTATAGCGCATTTATCAAAGCAGTATTTTGATCTACAAAGATCCAACGGATTCTAGGTCTTGCGATCTGTAAGCATTCTCTTTCTCTTTGAACGTAATGATAAAAAAGTTATTGAACAACTTCTACGTTCATTGTACTACGCTAACCTCTGGCTTTGATTGATAAACCTGTATTTGTTCAACCAGTTCTGGATGGCTCCCAAAGAAACAGGATATTCGTGGGCAGGTAGACTGATGAAAAAAATGCATAATTAATTTAAGTAGTACTATATTCGAAGAAATTTATGCATTTTTTTATATTTATGTGTATATTTTATATTTTTTTCTAGATTATTTCTTGATTGATATAATGCTATTAGCTCCATATATGTTCTGTAGCTTGAGTATCTCATAAACTCGCACAATTAGCAAAGTTTAATACTGTTTTAATTAAGGCAACAAAAATATTAAAATTTGCGATTTCTTAAAAATTGAGAGTAAATAAACTTCAAAAATAATATTCTGATGATGAATTTTAAATTTCGTTCAAACATTTTTAAGATTACATTTTGTAAAAGAAGCAAATAAAATTTAATAAAATAATAAATAATAATAAAAAAAATAAAATATAATAAAATAAATAAATAATAATAATTTTTTTTAAATTTAACCTCGTGGTACACATTTTTAGCAAACTTTACTAGAAGAAATTAATTGATTTTTTAGACAGTTTAATGAATTAAAAAAAAATCATAATTGTAGAGAACAATTATTAAAGACTGCAATCAATAAAAAAAAAAAATTAAATTAAAACAAAATAACTTTTCTGAAATATAATTTAAATATAAATTATTTAGACATCCAAAAAGTCTACGTGTGAATGTTATTAAATATTAAAAATCTTGAGGTTTGAATAATTTTGAATCCCTAAAAAAAAAAAGCTTAAATATGTCAACAAATAATAAAAATTTGTATAACAAGTATTTTGTCTATTAACACAATTGATCATAATTTTATACGATAAACTATTTTTTGCTCTTGAATTTATAATTTATTTTTTTGCTTAAAAAGAAAATTCCGTTTCCCATCTAAAAAATATATAAGTAACTTATTGATAGACGTAAATTTAAATATTCACACATTTAAGTGATTTTACTGAAATAATTTACTTTTGAAAAAAAATTCTATATTGTTTTTAATAAGATAAATTTGTTTAAATAATTATGTGAATGAATGAATTAATTAGAAATGATTGTTGTAATTAATTAAATAATTGCAGTTAATCATCATCAGTGGCGCAACAGCTCCATGGTGGGCTAAGGCCATCTACCTACTGGCAGATTTCGAGACAGGAGATATTATCTTTTTACAGCCTTAGGCCCAACGATCATGTTAGACAGGGACATACGGATAAAAGTGGATTCCGAACCACTACAAACATCCATGGCACCACCAGGACTTGAACCCGAAACCTGTGGCACCGAACGCCAGAGCTCCAGTCACTGGACCATCAGGCACCAACTAATTACAATTAGTCATTAGAAATATATTTTTTAATGTTTTTTTAGAATAATTTAAATTCTCTAGAATTAAATCATTATTTGGAAGTTAAATTAAACCATTTAAAAATTGTAAAAATCTGTTTAAAATCGTAAATAGTTCGTATAAAAAAAATCTGAGCATAAAAACATGTAAAATCTCGCCAAGTAATTACAGCCAGAGAGCTAGACACTCGGCCAACAGGACACTAAATAATTGAAATTAGTCATTAGAAATATATTTTTTTAATTTTTTAGAATAGTTTAAATTCTCTGGAATTAAATAATTGTTTCGAAATTAAATTAAGCAAGCCATTTAAAAATTGTAAAAAGTGAATAATTCATTAAAAAAATATCCAGATTTTTAAATCCTTAACAAAGCATAAAAACATATAAAACCTCTTATTTTTTCACGTACTTTTATTAAAAATGGTTATGATTAAATAATTATGTGAATGAATTAATTAATTGGTAATCATTGTAAAAATTAATTAAATAATTGTAGTCATTACAAATATATTTATTTAACAAAATATTTTTAATTCTCTGGAATTAAATAATTGTTTTAAATTAAGCCATTGAATAATTGTAAAAGTGTAATTCATTTAAAAAATATTCAGAATTTTTAAATCTTTAACAGAATAAAATCTCGCCAAGTAATTACAGCCAGATTTAAGCCAAATAATTACAATTAGTCATTAGAAATATATTTATTTAATGTTTTTTAGAATAATTTAAATTCTCTGGAATTAAATAATTGTTTTGAATAAGACATTCAAGAATTTAAAAATTCGTTTAAAAAAATCCAGAATCTTTAAAATTTTTAACAGAGCATAAAAAATGTAAAATCTCGCCAAGTAATTACAGCCAGTTTGCTAGTCACTCGGCCATCAGGCCGCCAAATAATGCAATTAGTCATTAGAAATATATTTATTTAATGTTTTTAGAATAATTTAAATTCTCTGGAATTAAATAATTGTTTTGAAATTAAATTAAGACATTCAAGAATTGTAAAATTCGTTTAAAAAATCCAGAATCTTTAAAACCTTTAACAAAGCATAAAGACATATAAACTCTCTTAATATTTTTTATTATTAGTCAAGTTCAAATACATTTTTTTCGAACTTGTAATGGATGACACTGGATGTTAATACAGTTTTTTCAAATATTAATTCAGTAATTATATTGAATTAATTAATTTTAGTTTTTTTTAGATTTAAGTTGCATATATCTACCAATAGATGGCGCCAGATAAACTTAAAAAAATGAATTTGCTTATAAAAGACTTTCTGCAACAGATAAAACAGTAGGAATTGACTTAAAATTTTTTTTTTTATATTACATTTTTTTTCACGTACTTTTATTAAAAATGGTTGTGATTAAATAATTATGTGACTGAATTAAAAATTGGTAATCATTGTAAAAATTAATTAAATAATTGTAGCCATTAGAAATATATTTATTTAAAATTTTTAGAATATTTTAAGTTCTCTGGAATTAAATAGTTGTTTCTAAGTTAAAAAAGCCATTTAATAATTGTAAAAAGTGAATGATTCATTTCAAAAATATTCAGAATCTTTAAAATTTTTAACAGAGCATAAAATCTATATTACAGCCAGAATTTGGCCATCACCAAATAACGTCTCTTATTTCAATTAATTCTAATTAGTCATTAGAAATATATTTATTTAATGTTTTTTAGAATAATTTAAATTCTCTGGAATTAAATCATTATTTTGAAATTAAATTAAAACCATTTAAGAATTGTAAAAATTCGTTTAAAAAAATCCAGAATCTTTGACATTTTTAACAGAAAACAAAAACATATCAAACGCCAAGTAATTACATTTCAGTTGAGTCTGGCTAAATCGTTACATTATATTCCCCAAAGAACCAACGTCTCTTAGAAGCAGATTATGCGTAGTAATTTTCAGAATTGTAAAATACGTCAGACATTGCCTTCTGGCTCGGTGCCAACATTTTTGGAACGTTTTTTTCCTCTTTCCCGCCGATTACTCACTTATTCATTCCCAGGTTACCAGGAGAAACCTGAGCAAAAGGTTTTGCTGCACGCGAAAAACGATTTTTACTACGTTCTCAAAATAGGTCAGGTGCTGTTTGATCAAGAACAACCAACTAACTAGCCTTTTAGTGGCTGTGTTACGTTGACTATGAAATATTTGTTTTCTTTTTTTAATCTCTGTTTGGTTTTCCATTCGATGACGCTATCGTTTTTTGTTTTTATTTCGTGGCAATGTTTTGTCAATTGAACTGTAACGGAATTATTACCGCTCAGAATGGCAACAGATGATAGATTGTTTGTCTTCTAATTCTGTGAGGAACGTTAGAAGATGAATGGAATTTTGGAATGCGTGTCGTAATGGAAAAATAGAAACGTTTTTGTTGTTTTGCAACGAATATTTCTTGAAATAGATTTAGCTTTATGTGTTATCTTGCGTTCTATTCTGAGATAAATACCGTATATAGTCATTGCCAACCTAAACAGATTGTCATATAAAATTGATATATATGATATTGTATCATTAAATACGTATTACATTAAATACTTAAAAGAAAGCCATTATTTTATTAAACGGTTAAAAACATCCATTGAGGAGGTTTACTACAGGAGAATATCGTTGAAATAAATAACTCAAAATTGTTATTTTATAATTTTCCTGTAAATTATATTTTTAAAATAATGAAAATATTTTAAATATCGTTTTTTTTTTTTTTTAAATTCCTACTGTTACTGTTCTAATGAAGCTGGCAATACACAGACAGTTAATCTTTATGCCATAATCAAGGGCTGCACTGCTGTTAGTTATTTAGCATCCAGGGTGCATGTGTTGCTTGAAGATAGGCTACGAACGCGAGTAACACATTACCCCCAAAATGCTCTATGATCCTATTAGACGGAGATCTATGGTTTAAAGTAGATTCCTATGGTTTAAGTCAGGGATGGGCAAACTGGCCGGCGGGAATTTTAATTTCCGGCCCGCCCGAGGCAAATTAAAAGAAATATATATTTCTATATTATACATCCATTTCCTTTTCTATTGTTATTAAATATTTTTTGGATGAAAAACCACAGAATGAAATTGAAATGAATTTCAGCGCCATTATAAACAGAAGTGAACATACCAGTTACGTAAATTGTCGAAGTAGTTATGTTGGGGTAAAAATTATCGCATATGTATGTATATCGATGTTTGTGATGTATATATCCTGAATCAAACGTATGATTTTTATCCTGAAAATTACCTCAGTAACGGAAAAGCTAAATTAACGCGAATGAAAAATCAGTGGGGTTTCCATCTTATAAAAAAAAAAATACTAATGCGATTTATTAATTGATTATTTTCATTGACAATTATTTGTAGTTAGACAAAAGCATATGCCTCTTTCAGAGTGCATTATTCGACGACTGGTTTGAGGAAATTATAGATAATTTCATTCATCTCATTAAAATTTAATACTTGGTATATTTTTTTTAAAATTTTGGAAAATTTATCTTGCCCCTCCAAACTTTTTTTTTTTTGGAGTAAACATTTTTGGCCCTAAGACTGAAAAAAGTTTGGAGACCCCTGGTTTAAGTGGTACTGGGCGCCAGAACGCTAGCCATTCGGCCATCAGGCCCCATTCCTTCTGTAAAACTGTATAATTGTATTTCAGAAACAAATCTTCAATACATAATTTGGGTCTTTTCGTATAAATTTATCATTTATAATTGCTTTAAGAAAATAATTTGTAAATTCCAAAAAGTTGTTTTTCAGTGTTTTCACAAATATATAATTTAGGACGAATGAAAAAAAAAAGATACTCGAAGTAGGTATCCATAAATATTAATAAACAAATATCGAAAATCGGTAAATATTATGTATATGTGCCGGAAGAAAAAAATGATTCCATTTTCACAGGAAACCCATGTTTATTTAAGAATTGCAGCTGTTTATAATGAATCATTCAATATAGTGATCCATTTTTATCTTTACGCAAGCTGATATCCGGTTTAGCATCGGATCATGGAGTTGGCGTCCACCTCTCTGCATGATTTTTGCCAAATATCTCCATTTGTCGAGTTATAATGGCGAGATTCTAGAACGGCTGGAGGCTCCTGCTCCTCATACTCCAAATGTCCTTTACTAGAGGAAATGGGGTTATATCACCATATGGTTTAAGCATGCCCATGCCTGTTTATGTGTAACAAACAGGCATGGAGCATGCAAAAAGCACAATGAGTCGATCTAGCGATCCAATAGATCCTAGCAATCCATTGCTCATATCTTACATTCCACTTTTACAGCCTTTATATGGAGAAAGAGGGGACTGATAGCTGGTGACTAGCACTCTGGCACTCGTTACCACAGGTATCGGTTTTGAATCCTGGCGGTGCCATGGATGTTTGTAGTGGTTCGGAATCCACTTTAAGCTGTAGATGCCGTTCTCATATGGCCGTAGAGAGTCACAGAGGTCAATCAGACTTTTCAGCCATATCATTCCCAAACTGTAAAGGGGCAACTCAACTTTAGGCACAGTGATGTGGTGTGGTGTAGTAGTTGTAGTAGTATATGGAGAAAGAAATAACGAAACTTCCAACCTCTGCAGAGGAAATCTGGTGATCTAGTTGGTCAGAGAATGACATGATAGGCTCGAGGTAATCAGTAAAATTGATTACTATGTGTGGCCGTTCATTATTCTGCTGATATATAGGCCTGGGATCCGTGAAATGGCAATACCATGGGGGAGGGTAGAATATTGTCGATGTACCGGCTGTGCTATAAGAATACCACTGTTGACAACCAAAGTGGTCTGGCTTTGAACTGAAATGACATCCAGACTATATCTCCCTGCTGTTGGTCAGAGTGGTGGATGGCATACAAGATAGTAGTCGATGTCCAGCAAAGACGTATCCCCGGATTCAGACGTCTTCGCTGGTGAAAGTTCACTTCGAAGAGGGATTCTGATGAAAACTATCCTATTTTATCAATGAGAGTTCTGGCGAATGAGGGAATTAGCTGCGGTGAGCGCAGATCTTGTTCTAATCACCTACAATGGGCTGTCCACACGTAGTTGCTTCATGCCAGAACGTTTATAACGAATAAGGTTCTAAAAAACTTGCTTTAATAATTATATATCCTCATATTCTACCATCTTTCTAGGTCGACCTCTGCATATCTGGTGCTACATTTTACCATCTCTCTTGGTCGATATCTTCCATCTTGGTGCTATATTTTACTATCTCTCTAGACCGACTTCTGCCATCTTGGTGCTATATTCTACCATCTCTCTAGGTTGACCTTCGCCATCTTTTTTATATGTTATCATCTATCAAGGTCGACCTCTGCCATCTCGATTATATTCTATCATTCATGCCACCATTTCAAAATGGCTATTGCATCGTTCCGCCAATCTTAGATTTGATCAGCTCCTCTTCCTTCAATCTTGCATGTTCTCTTTCCATTAAGTGCTATACCGATGTCCACATCTAGTAGTTGCTTCATGTCGGATCGTTGGTCACAAAAATCAGGTGCTAAAAATTGCTCTGATAATTATCTATCCTCATATTGTACCATCTCTATAGGCCGACCTCTGCACATCTTGGTGCTATATTCTACCATCTCTCTAGGTTGACTCTGCCATCTCGATGCTATATTTTATGATTCATGCCACCATTTCAAAATGGCGACATCGCATCGTTTCGATCAATCTTTAGATTTGATCAGTTCTTCCTTTTAACCGAATTTGCATGTTCTCTTTCAATTAGGACATGTTCTCTTTCATTTGTCGACATACTGTACGTGACATATTCTCATACTCTATGTGGAGACACAGTCAAACTGAATAGACAGAATCCAATTCGAATGGAAATTTTGCCTCATCATAAATTTTGGATTTTGCAGTCATATTTCCTCATAAATTGGACATGTAGCCATGGACTCTAGCCGTTACTCATTTAGCACCAGCCAGGAGGCACGTGTGTGCTTAAGGTTATCGCGGACGCGAGTAACTTTACATTCCCCTAACCATCTACTTTTTTGCTCTGGACTGGACTCTAACTTACAACAAAATGATGATTTGTGTACTCTTTACTGGAAGGCCAGAAGACATGTCCTGGTCGCATGGACTTTTATTATGGTGCTTCTGGCTTTTAAATTTTTATTTTCAGAACATTTAACATGTTTTTAAGGCCTTTTGGTCATTTTTGTTAAAATGCTCTGGTCTTTTGCCCTTGTAATTTTGATTTGTTTATATGCTCTTTTTGTTTCAACAGTAAGTGACCAAATTTGTATGAATTGAGTTTCAATAAAGCCATAGGTAACAACAACAACTGGAATTTCCTCTCTTTTACACACCATCAGATGCTCAGCAGCACTGGAGTATGGAACTCCATCTTCATTCGTTGACCACAGAAATTTGATAATCTGAAAGGTATTTGAAAACAAAATTTTGTTACAATCTTTCCTTTTTTTTTTTTAAAGAATATTTGAAAAAAAATTATAAATAACATGATCATTTTATTATGCCGTGTGACATAAAATTAGCACAAGGAACATGGCCCTATCCTCCCAGTAACGACCATATACAGTATAGAAAACAAGTGCAGGGCAGACAGGAAGGTGGGAGGAATCCATGTCCTCTCCAAAATTACAGAGCATCCATTTTGGGCTTTCAAATATTTTCATTCGAAAAAGATGATTGGCCAAACAATCATGGCCTGTCAGGAGTCTGAAAAGGACAACGGCTTTAAACCGGGGCTGATCGGGGATGTTTAGAATAAAGTTAAACCACGTTTTAGATGAGTGGCCTTCACGTAAATTATCAGATAGAGTGTTCGGAAAAAGTCTCGGATCATCAGTTTCATCAAGTGAAAAGAGATATCTTTACAAAAAGTTTGGGTGATGGTTGTTCCTTTTTTTGGCAAGGGAATCCGCCTTCTCATTACCTAGGATCCCGCAATGGTCTGGGATCCATTGTAAAACGATATCCTTGCCCTTTGAGTCAAGGTCTTCAAAACAAGAGATGCATTTTCGGTGCAAGTAGATTGGGGTGCAAGGGAAGAATTGACTGCCAAAATTGCTGCCTTAGAGTCAGATAGGACGACTGTTCTAGTAAATTGTTCTGTTCGGCACTGCAATTGAGTTAGGACTTTTACTGATGTATAAAACGTAATCTACCATGTCATCTTGTGAATCTGACCCAATATCTAGGGTATCAAAATCCGCCATGAGGTTACATAGCGCAACGTGTTGTAAAAATAATAACAATAACTTCTGAATTGTTCCAAAAGGCAAGCCCTTTTATATTAGCATTTTTTTTTCATAGAAAATATTTTATGGATAAATCGATCGGTTAGAAACATACAAAAAATGAGGAACATCAAATAAACTTTTATATTTTATAATTTAAAAACATCGATGCTCATGTTAAATGTATTTTTAGTTTTACAAATTTTGGTCATAATTGTTCTTAATTGAAATGCTATGTAAAATGTCTTTGTTGAAAAATAATCAATGTCGATTAAATCATGTGTTAAAGAGTATATTAATTCAATCTGATTATCAATATGTAATTTTGAGTTAAAAATTCGCTATCAAAAATGCAGAAATTATTTGACGCCATTTTATATTTGGAAAAATAAGTGAGATTTTTTTCTCAATAATTATTCAAACATGAAGCAAAATAGACAACGTTAAAACATTAAAACCCAAAATTAAGATCTTAAATTAAACTACTATCTAAAAATAGAAATTTTTTTTAATGGGATCGAAGTTCATTTTCCTTTAAGGAAAAGGTAAATCACATTTCCAATGACATTGTTCTTATTTAATTCGTGCTTTATTGAGATCGTTGTCATGGAAACCAATTAATACATTACATCAGAAGTCGCCCTATTTTCAATAACTTTTTTTTTTTTGCAGTTAACTAAATCAGGAAAAAAAAACATCCCTAAACCCTTCAAAATCAAATCTTTGTGAAAAATTTTTTTTTTTTTAGTACATAAAGCTTTATTTCATTTATTAATTAGAAAAATAAAATTTAAAAATATCAAACTTAATTATTTTTTAAACAGCTTCTGTTAACTCACTTTTAATTATTTATCAAAAAAAAAAAATGAATGAAATTGATTAAAATTCATTTAATTTTTTTAATTAAACCTCGTTAAAGTTTATAAAATTTGTTATGAAAATATCATTGGAAACAGCAAAATTAAAAACATAAAAAAAAAAAAAAATTAAAAAAAAAAAAAAAATTAAAAAGAAAAAAATTTAAGTTCAAATAAAGGGTTGTCTCATTTTTAGGACATTTAGGGCTTTGATATCTATAGAAAGTTGAAGTGAATGTTTTTAAAGTTTCATGACCTAAAAGCAATTAAAAAATTTTCAAAATACATAATTAATATGAAAAACATAAAATATAAAAATTAACAATGTATGAGTAAAAAAAAATGGTTTTCATAACCATTTAACACAGGGTGGGCAACCCAATTGATCTCGCTGGCCATTTTGGAAATGAATCATACCGCCGGCTGCATATAAAATTGTATATCCCCATATTAAATTGAGACCTATTATAGACATTTCTTTGTAAAAATTGAAACATAATGAGATACATGTAACAATAATAGTTATTGTGTTTATTATTATTCTTACATGTAAACATTTTTTTTCTAATGCAGCTGGCAAACACTTAGACCGCTTGGTCTTGGATGCCTTAAGGCAAGCGCTGCACAGACGTTACTTACTTTGCATTACCCAGGGGGCGCATGTAACTTGCCAATGCCCCCGTAACGCTCTACAATCATAATAGACCAGGACCTACGGTTTAAAGTGGATTCCGAACCACTACAGACATCCACGGCACCGCCGGGACGCGAACCCGAAACCTGTGGTACCGAGCGCTAGCCACTCGGCCATTCAGGCCCCTTACGTGTAAACATACATGATATAATAATAATAATACTAAACGCCCATTGTGAAGAAATATATGATACTAAAAATGATATATAAAAAATATATAAATGTAAACGAAATAAAAAAAAATGAAATCATTAAAAAATATTTATTTTACTGGTACAATATTTGTTTCTCCATTCATTCACTTAGCTTTTGCAAACCGATCTCAATTTGAGTATGTGCACATCGTAATTAGTTTTGCAGGTTAGCGTCCGTTATGTTTGAGCGTGTTTTATGTTTGTTCCATTTTATTTTAGAAAAAACAATTCGCAGGTGTAAGTTGAACTAAAAGAGCTAACAACTTTTTGCGCCAGATTACTCAAATTGGAGATTTTCTCTGTATATATGTCATACATATCTATCAATTTCCGTCATCTATTATGTCTTATATTATCAATATCTAGAAATATCTGTCATATATTCGCAAGAATACTATTTTAAAATCAAAGTTAATATTTTCTCATAATTTCGACAGTTAATTTTTGAATATATGGAAGCACACATAATGTATTTTTAATGATTTACTTTTTTACCACTTTGGCCATTATAAAATAAATATATTTCGTAAAAGTGTGATAAATCTTACGGGCCGGAAAATATTCAAGGCGGGCCGCGAGTTGGTCACCCCTGATTTAGCAGAATAGATTTTAGAATATCATGCTTCTTATCAAAAATAATTTAAAAAAATAATAATATATTAATTATCAAAAGATTTTTTTTCTTATCTGTTCTTACTTAAAAAGGTTCCGAAATCTTTCTAAAATTAAATTTTCTTCAATTCCATTTCGGAAATGTGTTATTAAAGATTCTTTTTAAACTTCATGATAAACCAACAACCAACAAAACATAAATATTCGGTGTAATGATATTTCATAAAACTCTTTCTCGATGCTTCTTCCAGCTAAACACGTAAACATTTATCTAATCAGAGACGAAAACCTTGACTAATAAACAACCAGGTTCAGCGTTGTTTTTTTTTTAGCTTGTTTTCAAAATAATATTACGAAACACTTTCCTTTTAAAGTTCTTTTTCGAACGAAATTGGCACGCATCTTCAATCATATCTGACCTACTATTATTTTCTGCATGATAAAACGATCATATCTAATGATTAATTTCCTGTCAATAATTCTTCAAGAATTGTTCTTATTAAATTCTTTTCTCATCAGAACGTTCAGGGCGAAATCGTTTGTTTTAACATTGAGTCTTCGAAAAGTTTCGAAATCTTCAGCCAGCAGTGACTGACTAGAATTCCGTGGCACAGTTTTTTTTTTTCCTTCCTAACATTGACCTATTTACAAAAATCATTCATATTATCCTTTCCTTTAGGTAAATTCAACCATGTGTTGTTTGTGTTTACGATTTTTATTATTATTTTTTTTTCTGTTTGCTTTTGTTCAGTTGGCAACAGTGATCGTTGAAGCGTAAACATGGCTTTTTGTCAGCTGTTCTTTTTTTCCTTTTAAATAAACGTTCTTAATTAGGCTTCTTGAACATCGTTTTATCTCTTGGTACGCAATGTTGCATGGCTTAACGGTTGCTGAAGCACAAAATTTATGACGATATATATATTTAAGAACTTTTATTGGGCACAAATGAAAGAGCTTAGTATAAAAGAAATTCTTATCACCTCCGTATCTTAACCCGCCAATCACTTTCCATTATTTTCTACAGCTGCAATTAAAGATGTTTATTAATTTTAAAATAAACTCGACATCAATCTGAATTTAAAACATTGATAATATCAACATGTAAAATTCAACATTAAGTTGAATGGATTAATATTTCTTACCCAGATGTCAAAACAAATATTTGGTAATGGATATTTATTACTTTTACTCAACATTAAGTTGAATGAATCAATATTTCTTAAACAGATTGCAATACAAATATTTGAGCATGGATATTTATTACTTTTACATATAATTATACCAAATAAATCTCTAATTATATCTAATGTACGTATACTACTGTAATATGATTTATTTTATTCTTTCTGAATGTTATGACTCCAAAAAATAAAAGCAAAAATACATAGAATAAAAAATATTTACAAATTCTGCTATAAATAGCCATTATTAAAAAAAATTTTTAAAAATATCAAACAGCCATACTAAAGTATTGTAAGCCGAATTAATATTTTGCAAATATATATTATACTATAGTAAAATATATTAATATTTTACTAACAAAAGTGAATGATTGGACAAACAATTATTAATAAATCTAAAAGTTGAATTATTGGGAGTATATTAAACTTAATGTATGTATATTTTTCAATATTAGCGATCAAGTAAATGTTTTTAATTTTCAATTTCAAAAAAAAAAAAAACTTATTCTCACAGAAACAAATATGTAAATGATTATATATATATTTCAAAACTTACAGTGATTTAAGTTATTAATAACATTTAGTTGATTACTCTTGCGACTTTAAAAAAAAATGCCTTTCGAAAACTCTTTTTCAAAGTTTCTTAATTGATTCTAAAAATTAGTTTCATAAAAATCATCTATTATTTTGTGCAAGATATCGATCTATAAATATCTAGGCTACTTCGACAGAATTATATATATAAAAATAATAATGAATGTAAGTCTCTTGTAAACGGGTACCTTTTAGTTTCGAATTTTCAACCCTTTCAGCTGCTACGATGTGCGTCGTTAGGTGAATTCGTAAACATTTTTTGAAATGTAGCCAAAAAACAAAACGGAAATGTTGGAGTTTGGAAAAACATTCCAATTAACACTGTTGCTCCTTAAGAAAAAAAAAAAAAAAAAAAAAAAGAATTCTTACATCACTGCCAAGAATTGTATAACAACTTAAATAAAAGCTGATAACTTTGTAAAAGTTCTTTTTTATTTTATTCTTTTGCGTTCTAAATAAATCGTCTGCGTTTCCTTGTTGGATGTAAACAAAAAGAATTTTTTACTTGTTTTTTTATTGGCAGCGTTTTTTAGTGCTATGTATTGCGCAGTTTTTCTCTCAAGTTTCTTCGTACGATGATAAATATCTATCAAAAAGAATTTTTATTTTTATTTTTTATAATTCGTTTAAATGGTTATTCACCTATTCATTGTAATACAAGTATCACGAAAAAAAAGAATTCCGTTATGTCAAAACCTTGTTTACGTTTTGCAAAGTACTGACCTGAAACTGATAGTGGATGATTAATGTTCCTAAATATGTGAGGAAGTATACTTGACAATTCCGAATCTGGTAAACATTTTGTTTTTGTTTTTTTCTTTTCGTGTCTTGATGGAAATGCGTTGAATTTGATTTGAAGTGGCATAAATATGAAGTAAGTCTATTTTTAAAAAATAAATAAAATTTGGTGTTTCTAAAAAATTGTAAACACTTTATTTTATTTTTTTTTTTATCTTTGAATTCTGAGAGAATTTAATTACGTTTTGTTACATATTAGAAGTGAAATTTTGAGTGTGGCAACTAGTTAATTTCTATGCACGTAAAGGTAGGACATCTGTTTAAAGTTTTACTACCCTTCGATTTAATCATCAGTTTTCCTGTTGAAGTTTGCGTAATATTGCTTGCGTTTAAGGTAACATTGGATACGTTACGTTAGTTTGTTTGTTATCTACACATGGGTATTACAAGGGACAGGAAAATTAATTTTAGAATAAAAAAGTATAGTATAGATGGCATTGTTTGCCCCCGGTCTACTACTGTGTCCAAAAGTAAGACCCATTTTCAATTTAAAATTCCAGGTGCTTTTGTAATTTCAATTTTTTATTTCTGTTTTAGGTTGCTGGCATCAATTTCTTGACATCTGTGTGAAATTTGATGTCAAAATATTTATTAATGTTTGAGTTACGCTTGGTTTGTGAGATGCTAAAACTGATTCCGGCAATTTTTGAAATGTCTGGATTCATTGAGCAAAGAACTTGCATTCAATTTTGTTTGTGGAAACGTATAGAATGTTGCAGAAGGCATTCGGTGAGCATTCCTATATCGGAAAGAAATGCTTAGAAGTGGTATAAACAGTTGAAAGAAGGCAGAGAACGCGTTGAAGACGAAGAGCCCTTTGGTCGACCATCCACCTGAACCGACGAAGCTCACGTTCAAAAAGTATTGTTAAAGTATTATAGATTTGGTGCTTGCAAACCATCGATTTACAATTAAAGACCTTGCTGATGATGTTGGAATTTCAAAAGGATCTGTCAATTCCATTTTGAGCCTAAAACGCGTCAAATCTCTATTGGTATCGAAATCACTGAATGCGCCAGTTCGCACTGCATTGACTTTGATTTGATTCTTCATGACTTTGTCGCCAAAAATGAAATCCATATTGTTCCACAACCACCGTATTCACACCGTTCGACTTCTGGCTATTCCCTAAACTCAAAAAGACCACTCCGGGGACACCGTTTTGAGTCGATTGGAGAGATTCAACGTGAATCGTCGCGCGCTTTAAAGACCATCCCTGCCGATGACTAATTAGCATGCATTGAGGATTGGAAAAAAAGTTGGCATAAGTGCAGTGTGTCCGAAGGGATTACTTTGAAGGCGACGAAATAAATTTGGAAGAATAAATAAAGAGTCTTTGAAAAAAAAAAAAAAAAAAAATTGGTCTTACTTTTTGGGCACAGTAGTATATCATGCCAGTATAGTTCTACTAGATTTCATTAAGGTTATAACTCTCGTATCAAGTAAAGAGTAAGTTTCAAGTTTTAGTACTGTATAAAAGTTATAAGTTAAAGTTTAAAGTTACTGTGCAAGAGACATATTAATAGCATTAAATCACTTTTTAACTCTTATAAAAAACCTTAATTTAATACCTATTATTGAGGAAACTAGATTTACAATACACCCACTGAAGTGATTAGATTACGACAAAGCAATTTTCTTTAACGAAGTATCAATTTACCGTTATAAGTTATATTAATTAATTGGCATCAAGTTTTATGTTAAAAGTCTATTTTTAGGTTTACATTTGACATATGTACTTATTTTTAATTTATATGTTTTTATGAGTGCTATTAATGAAAATTTAAATTTCATATAAAAACCGTTTGATATTCAAGAATTTAAAAAAAAAAAAAAAAACTAAAATATAAATAGTAATAAATCGTAAATTAGAATTTTATTTTTAATTTACATTTATATAATTTAGATTAACATTTATAGATTAATTTACATCTTTTTATGAACCGAAAAAAGTATTTAGTTTAGCATATTTACAATTCATTAATACTTGAATAGTTTTCTTCTATTTTCATTAAGGACAAAATATTTCATAACTATCTTTTAACGTTATTTAATCTGTTTTATTGTATCGTGATATTAAATATATTCGGAGCTTAAATACCTAATGCATTGTATATGTTGTAAGCTGTTGGAGCTTTAATATCTAGTGTATTGTGTATGTTGTAAGCTGCTGAAGCTTTCATATCTAATGCATTGCATAGGTTGTAAGCTGTTGGAGCTTTAATATCTAATGCATTGTATATGTTGTAAGCTGTTGAAGCTTTGAAATCTAATATATTGTATACGTTGTAAGCTATTGAAGCTTTAATATTTAATATCTGAGTTGTTATTGTATTTAATATGTTCGGAACTTTTATATATTATCAACTGATAAAATAAATGCCTAATTAATTAAAGAATTCGTGAAATCAAATTTTTATATCTGCAAGGACCTCTCTGTTATTATATATTAATATTTTATATCAATTATTATGACTTAGTTGTTCTTTTACAAAATATTTTTCTTGATAACTCGAAAAGTTTTTTTTAATAAATAAATAAGTAACCAATCATCCTATTACTTATTTTTGTATTATTAATTAAGATTTTATTTATATTTCTAGTTTTTTTTTTATAATTACCTATTTCTCTAATTTCACAGATAACTGGAGATTAAAGTAATTCTGATGCAGTAATTATTATAAATTTATATCCAACAGGAAGTTAATGTTTTCTGAATATAATTGAATTTTGTTTATTCGATATTCACAGGGAAAATTATTACAAAAATTATCGATACTACAAAAATTCGAAGGAAAAAAATATCTTCTTACTTGCATTCTTATCTGTACGATTTGTAACTATAACAAAAAATTCTTAATTAAAGATTAAAGTACTTGAAACATTATTTTATTTACTTAATTTGTTAATTATTTAATATCAGAGAATTCTATGGTAATACAAAGCGCTTAAATTACCACACCATAGTAAATTTTAATTTCCATTTGATCCATACAGAAGAGTAAATAACAACAAAATATTTCCGATTAAACTGATTTTTTCAAATTGTTAAAATTCTATTGTTTTTAATTACTGGCTGTTACTCTGTTGAAGAACATACAACTTTAGAATACACCACTTTAATTACAAGCACGTAAACAACAACACATACAATAATTAATATACAACAGGCAACACATTTAAAGACACTTAATTAAAGATTTGTGGAAGGATTCCATTTCTAACTCTCGGGATGAGAACTCGTAACTAAGGGCAACGCCTGTTTTGCCGTACGTCCTGTCGGATGAGAGTCTTGATGCCAACTGACGATTTCTTCTGTACGCCGCAAGGGGCGCTCTTACAGTGCGTAGGAGGAAACATGGTTGCGTTGGTGGAACCACGGTTACAATTTCTAATAAATCAAAATATTTTTTAAAAATTGAATCAGGTAAAAATGAAAACAATATTCATAAATTAAATACTATTATTTCAATTCCTTCTATTAGCTCACACTCTCCCTATATATATCTTGTTAAAATTTTCAATTGTTCATAAAATACTTTTTATTCATCCACTCAAGTTCAAACACATTTTTTTTTTTTTTTAAACTTGTAGTGGACGACACTGGATGTGAATACAGTTTTTTCAAATATTAATTCAGTAATTAAATTTAGTTTGTTTTTAAATTTATGTTGCATGTATCTAATAATAGATGGCGGCAGATAAACTTAAAGAAAATTGTTATAAAGGACTTCCAGCATTATAGTGAAAAAAAGTAGGAATTGACTTAAAATTTTTTTTTTTTTTTTTTATATTACTTGTTAAGCAATCATATAATTTTTCAAATGAACAACAGATAGTTAATAGCTTAATTAATATTGTTAAATTACTATAAAAATTATGACAATAAATTAAATAAGAAATCAAAAGAAATTTGTGCAATACGAGCAATCTAAAATTTAGAAAACTAAATTAGGCAATATTCATAAATACTGAACGTTCGTTTTTTTCTATTAAATTAAATATTTATATTTTTCTACGTTCCTTTCTAAAGAAATAAATATATTTTATCTTTTAATGATAAAACACTTTAAGATTTTTTTGTTATATTCTATAGAAAAAAATTATCAATGCATTTATTATCATTATTTTATTTAAATAAAAAGTAGTAACAAATATTATTATTTACTCTTAGAAAAATATTTTTTATGAAGTAATAATGATAATCGATACTATTAAAAAAACTAAGTTTACATTAAATATTGCCATGACAACGAATGACTTCTGCAATGTTTTCCCCCTGGAAATGACATGTTTTTATATACTATTGGATTCATAAAAAACATGTTACGTCTAAACTTCTGAACAATTTTTTGTATTTGAAGAAATGGAAGTAAAAAGAATAGAACTAAATAGTATAGAACTAAATAGAACTAAATGAATAGAACTAAATAGAACTAAATAGTATAGAACTGAATAGAACTAAATAGATCTAAATAGTATGGAACTGAATAGAATTAAATTGAATATAACTAAACAGGTTAGAACTAGTATAAATAGAATAGAACAAAAATAGAAATAAAATAGAATAGAACTAAACAGAACTGGAAACATGTTAACATTTTAACTTCCGAAGAATTTGTTGCACTTGAAGTGATAGAACTAAATAAATAGAACTGAATAGATCTAAAATATATGGAATAGAACTAGAAAAATAGAATAGAACTAAAAATAGAAATAAAATAGAACAGGACTAGAAATACAACTCCGAATTAATATGTATATAAAAAGATTAAAAAAAAAAAAAGCATGTTAACGTCTAAACTTCCGAACAATGTATTATATTATTTTTAGTAAACATTCCAATATAGGATATGTTCGTTTAATTTACAAATATGGAGCCATCATTCACGAAAATTTAAATTTTATAAACAACGAGTAATTTTTAAATAAGACTAGAGATATATCGCATAATACTTAACCTTTGATTAGAAAATTCTTTTTATACAAAAATATGCTAATAGCAAAATAGAAAGACGTTAAATACAGTGAACTGTCAATTCATTTGATGTTAACTTAGTATACGTTTAAGTAAATAGTTTTAAAATAAATAATTTTTTTTGAAGATTACAAAATAACTTTAAAAAATCGTGTCGGTGTTAATGTTCATTGATAAAATTTTACGTTGATTATAAAATGTTTACAGATAATGAATGCATAGTTAAAAAATTAAAATTAAAAATTTAATTAAAATTTTATCTAATCTGTTTTTACTATCTCCTTTGGTATTTTTGTTAAACAAATATGGCAAAGAATATTATATTTACTCCAGCAATACAATATTAGATTATATTTGCTCTTATAAATATAAATTAATCATTAACTTATTCACTAAATAAACATTAATTAATTATATATATATATATATATATATATATAAAATTAATTTAACCTTCTTCCTCCCTACACACACCGTTCTTCCTCCCTTTTAACGTTCAGGAGAAATGGTCAATCGACCTCGAGACTCTCACCCGAGAAGAAGTACATCGCAACCACGCGCTCCTGCTAAGAAATGTTTAGTTGTTTTACAGTCTCTCACCCTGATAGCAAATATATTTAGCGCAACTCTGCGTATTAGTTAGCATACACTCTCACTGGAGAAGTACATCTCCTGCACCCTGCTCGTAACCAAGTAACGGCTTAGAAGTGGTATCCTTCCAAGAAACTATAATTATATTTCTTTAAATGGGTTAAATATTGTACGTCTCTATTTTATGTGTGTGGTGTTTGTTACATGCAACAAACACCACACACATACAAAAGCTATGAGTTCTCCAACCTGTGCCTAAAAATATCTCAGCACATCCACACCCAGTTACAATCTGATTGCCCGTACCCACAACACTACATCACTAAATATATATTAATATCACTAAATACATATCCTATATATCTTAATCACTATATATATGTATATGTATATATATATATATATATATATATATATATATATATATATATACTACCAAACTACAAGGAATAATACAAAATCTTTCAAAATAAAGTTACTTAAAAATTAACGTTAATATTTATCCAAGAAATGTCCCGAAATTAGGATAAAATCACAACAGCTATCTTCTCTTTTCGTAAAAACCGTAAAATAATAATCGTTTCGTAAAAACCGTAAAGTAATAATCTTTTCGTAAAATAAATATTATTGAGATAAATTTACGTAGATACGAATTATGTACCCTGTGTAGCAAGTTATTGATAAAGGATCTAATCTTCTAGTCTACACAAAGCATTGAATGAAATATTTTTCTAAAATTTGAATTATAATTTAATATTAAACCAAAAGTGGATCACGTTTCAGTTATAATATTTCGTCAAAACCTAAAAATCAATAAAAAAAAAAAAAAAAGGTTTTATATTTATGAAACAAAATGGTCATATTACGGCCACTGCCTGCGCATTCCTGGGTTAATGATAGATGTCGCCATTTTTTCTACTGCCATATTTTCAAATTATGTCCTTTATTATGTCATAGATGCGGTAAGTTAGTCCAATGGAGCCCACCCCACACGGAGACAGAATTTATGGCGTTTGGGGCGCCCATTCAGAAGAAACGCCCTTCAAGAGGAGTCAGACGTCTTGAGATCTGTTTGTTTCAAAAACACGGATATCCTTTCTCCCTTTCTGTTTGTTTTTGTTTGTCGTTCTTCAGTAATATTAGTGAAAATGGTGCTGTTTGGATAGAAAGAAATGACTTCCCCCCTTCTAATTATGTTCGAAATGCGTAGGTCGGAAGTTTAATAGTGACAACATTTTGTAGGATACCATGGTGAATTGAAACCAAATATTACTTTTATTATGCAACAGCTATTGAATCGGGATAGGTCGAGAAAGTTTCGAAATGCGTAGGTTGGAAGTGTAAGAGTAACAGCATTGTCGTAAAGATATCATGATGTAGTGGAACCAGATATTATTTTTATTATGCAGCAGTTATTGACTCGAGATATGTCGAAAAGTTTTTGATGTGTTTTTTTAATGTTGATTGTATTGTGACTATGATAAAGGTCTGAATTAATAAATTAATCAGATAAGAATTATTTTAAAAATAGAAAAAAAAAAAATTAAAATTTTCCCAAAGTCTTAAAAAATATACTGTTCCGATAAAAAAAAAAAAGTATATTGACTAAAATAATTTTTATCTTAACGATTTTATAGTTTTTATGAATGGACGTCCTCTTGCAAGTGAATTATTTCCCTGAATACTTATCGCAATGCTAATTTTTCTGTCATTAACGGTGTACAAATTTTAGGATTCCTTAGATTTATTATACATCTTTTTTTGTAAAAATATGTGAACAGTTTGTAGTAACTATGATTTTTCATGTCATCATCATAACTGGCTCGACAGCCCGTTGCCATCTTTAAAAGATCCAGCCAGGCTGTTCTCCTCTTGGCCGTGGACCTCCATTTTTTGATCTTAATAACATTGAAATCAGAATCTAAACATTTTCGGTATTCCCTTGGTCGCTGTCCAAAAGGGATTGCATTGAAAACCCTCAAAGCAGCTCTATCACTTTCCATTCTCTTAAGATGACCGGCCTAATGATTTTTCATGTAATTTGTAGAAATAATGATTTTCCACACAATTTGTGTAGCTATTATGATTTTCTAGACAATTTGTAACGGCGATGATTTTCCACGCGATTTGTAGCGACGATGATTTTCCACACAATCTGTAGTTACGATGATTTTTCTCAAAATTTGTAGCAATGATGAGTTTCCATGCAGTTTGTGGCAACTATGATTTTTGCACACAATTGTAACGAAATTTCTGAAAGATAGTTGCAAAATATGATAAACTCCTTTCGACTTTTAACTATGTATGATATATCAGTGGATCCTTTTATAATAGCGTTGAACGCAAAAGACAGCGACTTACTCATCATTCATGCTCTGTTCAACAGCTTCAAAGCAGCCTTCATTCAAAGAAGATTCTTTCGATTTTATGCTAAGATACATATATTTATCTAAAGATATGCACAAAAAAGACTATGCCCTTTTCGGTGTAGGTTAGGGATGGGGCTTGATTCTAGTGGCTAGCGCTCTGGTGCTCCCATACTGGGGGGCTCGGGCCCGGCGGTGCCCTGGATGCCTGTAGTGGTTCTGAATCCACTTTAAGCTGTAGGTCCCTGTCTCATATGACCGTAGAGCGCCACAGAGCTCAATCAGACTTCTTCTCATTCCCAGACTGTAAAGAGGCAACTCAGCTCTAGGCACAGTGATGTGGTTTGGTGTAGTAGTAGTGTAGATTGGGGATTGGGCATGATACAGAATGGGTAGCGCTCTGGTGCTCCGTACTACAGGGCTCGAATCCCGGCGGTGCCATGGATGCCTGTAGTGGTTCTGAATCCACTTTAAGCCTTAGGTTCCTGTCTCAAATGACCGTAGAGCGCCACAGAGCCCAATCAAACTTCACATCATTCCCAAACTGTAAAGGGGCAACTCAGCTCTAGGCACAGTGATGTGTAGTAGTAGTAGTAGTGTAGGTTGGGATATGAAATCATTTATTAAGAGCTGTTAAGTGATCATCAAAAACAATAACTGCTGAATTTAACTACTAATAGCCAAGACCCTCAAAAAGCATCTTTTGCAAGAACTACGACCTTCATAGATGAACAGAAAAGGAATGATCTTGTAACAGGACAATTGCAAATCCACATTGAAAGAGTGTCTTAAGAGTCCATTGGAATAGAAAAATTGAGCCATAACCACCGTAGTCGATTTTGCTCCAACAGGTTATCCATTTTTAGAAGCTTGCAGTCGGATTTTTACTCCTAACTTCCGACTCTTTTCCGTTATTTTAATTATGATCATTACTAATATGGATTTAATAGAATTTATAAAATAAATTCAATTAAATCCATTAGTAATATTAAAATCATATACCTATAAAATAGTTTTTTCATAACAAAATATTTTTTTGCACCTTTAAAGGTGTAGTATTTGCCCTTCCTGGGGCCTGAATGGCCGAGTGATTAGAGCTCTGGCGCTCGCTGCCACAGGAGGTTTCGGGTTCGAGTGCCGGTGGTCCCCTGAATGTATGTAGTGGTTCGGAATCGACTTTAAACCGTAGGTTCCGGTCAAATATGACTGTAGAGCGTTGGCCTGACAACCCTATCTTGTACAAGGAAAACACCTCTTGTCTAGAAATCTGCCACTAGGCAGATGGCCTTGACCCACCACAGGGGCTGTTGCGCCACTGATGATGATTTGCCCTTACTTAAAAACTGCTTATAAAAATACATAATACTACGAAATAACAAAACCCAATGTACATAAGTAAATGTATATATAATGCAAGCAAAAGGAAATTATACATTTTAAGGACAAAGATGCTACGTTTGTAATACATTAAATTATTTTTGTTAATAATAAAATAGTTTATTTAAGAACTTCTTTCAGATCTTATATAAGCTTTTATAAGCCTCAGTGCTGAGTAAAGTATCTCAACACTTGACAGCTTTGTCACTAAAGCGGTCACTGTCTTTGCTACTGGATGTATTATTAAAGGATATAATTGAATTAATATTATAATTTTGATTTAAAATTAATTCTTTGAATTTTGGAAAAAGAATAATTATTTTTATAAAAAAAAAAACCAGGAGTCGGATTTAAATTTTCATTACTACAGACAAATTTGAAATTTAAATTTGTTTAACAATATCATCACTAGATGGCGACACGAACATGAAGTAAGAGAGATTTTTTTTCCCCCAAGCTTTTGGATTACATAAATCTTGAATATTGATTTGAATGTTCGATAATATTTAAGAATAATGTCAATTCTGAGCAAAAATTTTTTTTTTGAAAAATGGATACCTTTATTATCAATACTTATTCTCATAAATCATTTTGTGCATTTCATTGAAATAGGTAGATATTTATTCGGTATTTCTTTTGTTCGATTTCTGTAATCAATAACTGACTATGCGCATGTGTGAATTTAAATTGCTTGGAAAAGTAAATTTTTATAACAAAAGAGTTCGATTGAATTTAAATGAAGCTAAATTTCTCAAAATGAGTTCAATTGAAACAGAAAGTAGTTGAATTTGTAATTGATTCTGATAATTACATCATCATTCGACTGGAAACGAACAGGATTTCTTCGAAATTATTTCAAGTAATTACATCATATTTTTGAATCAATTTATAGCTAGATATTTAAATATATAATTTAAATATAATTTTCTTGTATTTATATATATATATATGAATAAGTATGTGAATTTTAAATAAGTATATAATTCATATTTTTCTACATTACTTTAAAAAAAAAATTAACACAAAAAAATTAATTCACTTAAAAACTGATTAATGTAAAATTAAAATTAATTTTTATAGTTAAAAAGTCCATTTCACTGTAAGACATAATGTTGTTTATAAATACTTAAGCTTATATATGCAGAATGATTATAATTAAAGCCCCACTATCAAAATACTGTAAAAGGAGTCGCTACAAGCAGTTCAAATTTGAACTGAAGATACTTGAAGAAGGGGGAAGCGGTACTGCATCAAAAAAGCGTATTAATAGATGGCTCTGTAAGCGGCATAAAAAGAAAGTGAATTCGGCTAGCAGTGATATTTTGAATCGAAATGACAACGTATTTGGTATGAGTTGCACATTAGTAAGCCAACTGTAATGTGCAATGTACTTGATTGTTTTGGTTTTTTGATGGAAAAAATGGCTTCCAAGTCATTCAACAGTTGTGACATTGTTAGTGGAAAGCCCGTCCACCACCACAAGGTCATACCAAATTGGATGAGAAAATCGGTGGAACTTTTTTAATGCCATACCGTTTCCCCTTCTTCAAGTGTCTTCAATTCAAATTTGTACTCATTGTGACCAGGAGTTTTTTTTTTATAGCATTTTGAAAGTTAGACTTTCATTATAATCACCCAGTGTATATATATAAATCCTTAAATTACTTGTAAATCAAAACCTAACAAATTAAATCCATACTTTAAAATAATTTTAATGCTTAATTAAAATTTTACAATTGGCCTTTTAATTATTGAAGCAAAAAAAGAGAGTTGTTAAAGTGATTATTATTACAAATATAAAAACAATTTTCTCAGAGTTTTGAATATTTTAACTTGAATAAGATGATTTCAAGATAATTAAAATAAGTATGAAAATTAATTTTAATTAAGAAAATTATTATTAATATATCTTATCCATGAAATTATGCATACTGTTTAGAATGTAATTGGGTCGGTGGCTTCCTGGACAACTTTCAGTGTTTCTGATTGGTTCATTTTTTTTAAATTTCTTTCACGAGCTAACAATTATATAACTAAATAATTAAATAATATAAAATTTTCAAAATCTTTTGTAATTTCTTTTCTTTTTAGTAATTATTAAAAAATCTTCAGTTTAAATTTGTACTCATTGTGACGAGTGTTTTTTTTTTTTTTTTTTTTTTTTTAACAGCATTTTGAAAGTGAGATTTTTAATTATAACCACCCTGAATATATATATATATATATATCAAGATTTAAGTTTAATATAATATAATATATAAAAACAATAGCAAGTACAAGAGACAGCTGCTTTTATTATAAAACTCTATTCATTTCTTATTACACACACTTAACTTACAACCAACCTTGTCCCAGATTTTGTGAATGATTCTTCTAATCATGTAAATCGAGGCTTTCTAAAAATAACTTCCTCGCAACGTTTTGTTCAGAGATGCGTGACTGTGTTGCCAGAAAAAAAAAAAATAATCATAATAAATGTTGCCATAGTTAACTCCTTGAAAAAAAAAAGAACCAGGAAAAATTTTGAAAAAAAAATGATACCTCAGTGTTGTTTGTTTAATTTCGACAGATGTTCCTTCTTTCTTTCTGTTTGCTTGTTCTAAATATCGTTGTAAGCAGGAAAAATAAAATGACGTCCAATACGTAAATAAACAGACTTTGAAGTAAACAATTTTGTTTTTTTTTTTTTTTTTTAATCCTCATCTATATGAGCATTTCTAATTAATCTTTTTTTAAGAAAAATTTGTTTAGTTTTTTTTTTTTCATTTGCTAAGTAAAAATTTAACAGGAAAAATGCAAAATTTATCCTTTTGTTAAAGTAAATAAATATAACTATTATAGTGTTGTGGGTTGGAGCAACTCTGTATTGTAACTGGGTGTGATAGGGTAGATATACTTGAGACACAGGTCTGAAGAACACACAGCTTTATTGACACACGCCCAAACACCACACACATACAGTTAGAGACATACACTATTTAACACATTTAAAGACATATAATTATAGATTCGGGGAAGGATTCCACTTCTAAGCCGAAAATAAAGATACTCAGGTACATGCTGGATGCTCGAAATATACTTCGTCTCCGGGTGAGAGTTTGTAGGCCAACTATTATGCAGGGTTACCTTAAATATATTTTCTCTCGGGATGACAGACTGTAAACAAAACATTTCTCAACAGAAGCGCATGATTATGTTGTACTTCCTCTAGGGTTAAAGTCTCAAGACCTACTGACCATTTTTCCTGAACCCCCACAAGGGGCGCTCTTACAATGCATAGGAGGAGGCCCGGTTATACTATTCTAATTCTTAAAGGGATTTTATTATGAAAATTTTTTTTGCGATAGTAAGTTAAGAATTATTTTCGTTCTCATTCTTCACTTTTATAATCACAAAAACAACCTGAAAAAGTTGATGCACGGAATAAATAAATACACAGAAAACATAAATGGGTCCAAAATCACGGTGATTTTATTGCAGTTGTGATAGACTATTGTATTTATAAATAAATAAAAAAAAAAATCATAATAATAATCAGGGAAAAGTAATTTCGTTTGTAACCACAAATTGCTTTAAATTACTAATACGAATCTCACCTCACTCGTGACCAGTAGCAGAGCGTATTTGCAAGAAAAGTGTTAAATTTCCGCTAGTGGAGTGTACTACAACCACGGAATTGAGAAACCAGTCGATTCAGTGAAAATTATATCTCCCATCAACAATGCGAAATACAATTTTTAGGTCCAATACGACACGCGAATGTGTACCAATAAAATCTCAATGTTTTCACGAGGGATATTTCTTTTCTTCTTGTCTT
The DNA here is from genome assembly GCA_021605095.1 of Caerostris extrusa. Classification (NCBI taxonomy): domain Eukaryota; kingdom Metazoa; phylum Arthropoda; class Arachnida; order Araneae; family Araneidae; genus Caerostris; species Caerostris extrusa. The sequence continues at coordinate 29,857 of BPLR01014510.1, forward strand.
AGAGCAGGGGTGAAAATGCATCCCTAACTCCGCGGGCCGCATCTAAAATTATATATCCCCTATTAGATTTAGATCCACTATACACATTTTTTTTGGAGTGAAAAATTGAAACATACTAATGAGTTATTATTTTTGTGTTTACTATTATTCTTACATGTGAACATGGATAATATAATAATAATGACACATTGTAAAGAAATACATAACGCTAAAAATGAAACATAAAAAAATATATAAATATAAACGAAAAAAAAATGAAATCATTAAAAATATTTATTTTAGTAGTGCGATATTTGTTTTTGCACTCTTTCACTTAGCTTTTGCAAATCGATTTCAATTTCGGGTATTTGTACATCGTAATGGGTGTTGCAGCTTAGCGTCCGTTATGTTTGAGCGTGCTTTGTGTTGGGTCAATTTCAAAAAAAAAAAAAAAAAACGATTCGGAAGTGTAAGTTGAATCCAAAACGCTAACTACTTCAACTAAGAATCTGGTTTGCTCTCCTATCAACAACCAACTGTGCGTATCTAGGGCTGGTCACTGAGGTATCTAAGGATGGACATTTAAAGTGAAACATAGAATTTGTTATATTAGACATTCCAAGATGCGCTCGCATCATGAGTTCGCAGAATATAATTTAATTATTCCGCGAACTCATAAATAAAACAGGCCATATCTGTCCTATATTCGCAAGAATATTATTTCAAAATCAAAGTAATTTTTTTAAGAATTTCAACAGTTAATTTTTAAATATATGGAATCACACATGATGTATTTTTTTAATACATTGGGGTTTCCCTACTTTGGCTAATATAAAATAAATGTATTTTGTAAAAGTGTGATAAATCTCACGGGCCAGAAAAATATTCAAGGCGGGCCGCATGCGGCCCGCGGGGTTGACCACCCCTCTACTACAATATTATCAACCATGGAAAAAAATGTAAATAAACAAAAACTCCATCGAATTATTGCTCCAGTTGTAGTTTTATCACCCTCACAGTCGTCAGTGGATTTAAAAAATCACAGAATGTCTCATATCCGGTAGACAGATTCATTTTTAACGACATCGACGCTCTACCTTTACATCAATTAAACGACATATGGCTATTACCCCCAGCACATTGCCTGCGGATATGATTACCATAAAAAAATACATCCAGTTGCTGAAACAGCCTTGAAGCTGTCGCAGAACTTTTTGCTCTTCTCTTCTTACGCTTTTATAAAAAGTCATGTTTACTCAAGTGTATCAATTATAGCGAATCTTTTTATTCATTTATGGCGAATCTTTTTTATTTTTATTTTTTTATTCAACAGTTGTCGTTTTATTTAGCCGGTGAAAATCTGAAATTGAAATTATAACTTATTAACGGAATTTGAATTTCGCAGACTGAAATTCTGTAATACAAAGATAGGTTTTTTTAAAAATTAATTACTTGTTTAAAAACAACAATCCATAAATTATTACAAACTATAAAAGTGGTTTGCAAAGGGTTGTATGTCTTTGCGGTAGGGTCATTGTGGTCTTCCAAAGAGAAAAACCCAGGCTTGAGGTTCGAATTCTTGCGGTGGCATGGATGTCTGTTAGTGGTCCGGAATCCACTTTAAACTGTAGGTCCCGGTCTGTTTAGCCCTCGTGTGCACAAGATGACCGTAGAGAGACAAACCAAACCATGCTACACTGTAAGTCCCGGTATAATTAGCCTAAAGTGTGCAAAAAAATGACCGTAGAGCGACAAACCAAAATCCCATAGTCATAAAGTAGGTCAGAAAATCTTCAGACCATGTTCAACATGGAGGAAAAACGCTTTGCATTCCACAATAAGCAAATAAATATAAATTAAATATAATCATCACATAGTCGGCAGCCAGATGCCAAATGGCTAGTGCTCTGATCTTTGGAACTACAGGCTTTATGTTCGAATCTTGGCGGTAGTATGTATGTTTGTTAATGGTTGGGAATCCACTTTAAACAGTAGGTCCCGGTATGTTTAACACTTGTGTGTACAAGATGATTGTAGAGCGACAAACCAATCCAGAGAAATATATGTCCTGGTATAAAAAAACATATATAGTTACACTTTTTCTCATTTAAAGACAGTTTTCAATATGAACAACTAACCTTTTTGATATTTTTCTTCTTCTTTATTCGCATAAAAAGTGTCAAACAGCGATAATGCGTCAAAGAATGTTTCCGAGAAATAGGGAGGAGTAACTTCTATGGTTGGCTACTAGAAGCGTTAACGTCTATATGATTTTTAATGTTAAAAAAAAAGGACCATTGCAACCTATGAGATTCTGCTGTCTGTAAGTTAAATCCATGTAGAGTTGATCATCTAAGATTAACTTGAAGAACTAGGAGTTATATCCAATAATTATGGTTTGAGGATTAAACTCAATTTTAAAGATTTAAAGACTATTAGTTCATCGTAATTATTACTGTAATAATAATAAAAGAAAAAGGAAAATGTTCCTACTCTACTATTTGAATATATTGATTTTAATTTGTCATATTATTTACCATGATTATACTTTTTAGATTCAAATATTATATACTTCAGACGAAAATAATTAAACATTCCAAATAGTTTTTGAATGATAAAAAAAAAAAATAATAAAAAAAAATAAAATAAAAATTTAAATGCAAAAATTCATATTCGTCTATTCGAATATTTTGAATTATAATTCCTCAAATTAAACATTTAAATTAAGATATTAAAGACTCCTAGTTCATCCTAATTATTACTGCAATAAAAATAAAAGTCAAAAAGTTCATACACTACCATTTGAGTAGTTTGATTCTAATTCCTCACATTATTTACCATGATTATACATTAAATTCAAATATTATATACTCTAGAAAAAATTTTAAAATTATAATTACACATTCCTAATTATTTTTGGAATGATAAAAAATAAAAAAAAAAAAAATTTAAAATTCAAAAAATTCATATTCGTTCACTTTGAATATTTTGAATTATAATTTTTCACATTATTACATTTTAAATTTAAATATTAAAAATTACAATTAAAGACTCCTAGTTCATTCTAATTATTACTGAAATAATAAAAAAAAAAAAAATCGAAAAATTTATATTCTACCATTTGAATATTTATCTATATATATCCATTTGAATATTTATTATGTGTCATTTGAATATTTATTTTATATTAGTTATTTTAAATTAAAATAAATTAAAATTATAATTAAAGACTCCTAGTCCATCCTAATTATTAGTGAATTCATAAAAGAAAAATTTATATTCTACCATTTGAATATTTATTATGTATCACTTTTATATTAGTTACATTATTACATTTTAAATTAAAATATTTAAGACTAAAATATTAAAATTACAATTAAACACTTCTAGTTCATTCTAATTATTACTGAAATAATAATAAAAGAAAAAAAACCGAAAAATTTATATTCAACCATTTGAATATTTATCTACATATATCCATTTGAATATTTATTATGTGTCATTTTATATTAGTTACTCTTTAAATTAAAATATTAAAATAATAATTGAAGACTCCTAGTTCATCCTAATTATTACTGAATAATCATAAAAAAAAAATTTATATTCTACCATTTGAATATTTATTATGTATCACTTTTATATTAGTTACATTATTACATTTTGAATTAAAATATTTAAGACTAAAAAATATTAAAATTACAATTAAAGACTCCTAGTTCATTCTAATTATTACTGAAATAATAATAAAAGAAAAAAACCGAAAAATTTATATTCTACCATTTGAATATTTATCTATTTATATATCCATTTGAATATTTATTATTAGTTACTCTTTAAATACAAAAATATTAAAATTATAATTAAAGACTCCTAGTTCATCCTAATTATTACTGAATTCATAAAAGAAAAAAATATATATTCTACCATTTGAATATATTTATTATGTATCACTTTTATATTAGTTACATTATTGCATTTTAAATTAAAATAATAAAGACTAAAATATTAAAATTACAATTAAAGACTCCTAGTTCATACTAATTATTACTGAAATAATAATAAATAAAAAAAAAAAATGGAAAAGTTCATGCTCTACCATTCTATTTTCTGGTTATTGAACTTCGAAGATAAATTGAAATGATCAGATAGACAGAAACGATCAGGCTCATAATCGTCTTTTTTTTTTATTTTTTTTTTGCCGAGTTTTCGGAAGCTTTACTTGTTATATGCAGGGAGTTGACCTCGTTGGTATGGTTAGTTACGTGATCTGTCACACGACAGAGAAAGATGGAACAGGTAACAGACAGCGTGACGTCACTTTATGTTCTCGAAGAAGCCATTCGTTGGCACCTTCACCTGCCGTTCACTGAATGTAGAGTAAACTCAAAATAAAAGAACGTCAGCGTTCCGCGAATTCTAAATTTCGTTTGACCCGAAATCGTCTGCCTCCATTTCCTGCGACAATTGTTTGGTTTCTGTATGATGCCACTTCCGGATTTGTAATACATTCTTTTTAAATATGGAATAAAAAAAAACATTCGAATTTTCTTATACAATGTTATGTTAAAATATAATAATGTGAGCAATTATAATTCAAAATATTCAAATAGACAAATGTGAATTTTTTTATTTTATTTTATCATTCCAAAATAATTAGGAATGTCTAATTATAAATTTAATATTTTCGTCTGAAGTATATAATATTTGAATCTCAAAGTATAATCAGGATAAATAATGCGAGGAATTAAAATTAAAATGATAGAATATGAACTTTTCGATTTCTTTTATTATTATTGAAGTAATAATTAGATGACTTATTAGTTTTTAATTATCATTTTAATAATTTAGTTAATATATTTTTAAAATGTAATTATGTGAGGAATTATAATTCAAAATATTCGAATGGACGAATAGAATTTTTTTTTATTTTATGAATCCAAAAATAATTAGGAATGTCTAATTATAATTTTATTATTTTCGTCTGCAATGTATAATATTTGAATCTAAAGAATAATCATGGTAAATAATGTGAGGAATTAAAATCAAAATATTCAAATGGTATGATTTTTTGTAATACAAATGGTATGAACTTTTCGATCTTTTATTATTATTGAAGTAATAATTAGAATGAACTACGAGTCTTTAATGTATTTATGTGAGGAATTTAATTCGAATATGAAATATTGTATGAGAAAATTCGAATGTGTAAGTAATCACAATTTTCTAAACAAACATTGAAAATATGACACGTTTTTTTCTCTTAAAAATTAGACCAAATAAAGAATTAATTTTCCGTGTTTTCATTATCGTATTGAAGATAATGTAGAAAGCGACGTTTATTACATTATTAATTAATAGATTTATACATTTTAATTTAAAATCAATCATAAAACGAAATAATTTTGAGCAAAACTAACCTGGTTGGTAAGGGGTAATAAAGAAAATAATTATGACCTAAATATTGATACAGACTTTCAATATGAATAGAAACAAACAATCATAAAATAATTTTAGTTTTTAAACAAAAAAAAAAAGGGCAAAACTATAAGTGTTTATTATAAAGAATAAAAATATATTGCCTGTAACCGTGACGTTTGACGATTAAACAATTTTAAAAGTATATTAAACTTCGTAACTAATATTTGTTAATGAAAAAACTAAACTAAAATAAAAAACTAACCTTTTAGGTTAATGAAAAAATAAAACTATCTGAATGAAAATAATTATGACTTAAATATTGTTACAGATCAATATAAATTCAAAACAAACAGTCATCGAATAATTTTAATTTGTTTATTTTATAAGAAAAAGGCAAAACCATGTTTATTATAAAGAATAAAAATATACTGTAACTGTGACGTTCGACGAATAAACATTATTAATATGTTTATTAACAATTATTAATTAACATTATTAATATTTATTAATAAAAATTTAAATTTCTCTATCAGAAATTTTTTAATTAACTAAATAATAAATGTGTTTTTTGTTAGCAATAGAATTATTTGATTAAATTCTATTCTTTATCTTTTTTCTCCATTCTTATCGCTTTTTATAGAAGAATCAAAAGTTTCAGTTCGCAAATCGGCAGGTGGGAAAGAAGGGGGTGGGGGAATTCACTTCTTTTTTATCTCATAAAGTTTAAGTTTGCATTTCACAATTATTTTTAAAGAAATGACTCATTTTTAGCATACATAATTTCTTAATAGAAATACCAGCAATTCATTTTATAATAAATTAGGTAGTATTTTAATGTAGTGATTAATTTGTTTATAAAAAAAATTGCACAAAAATTTTATAACTCCATCCCAAATATTAATAATTCCGTTTTGAATGATCTAAGCAACTACGTTGACGACATTTCTGATTTCCAAAAATCGCAAAAGACCACGCGCTGTTCTGAATATCATTCATTAGCATTTTGATATTCTAATTTACCATACAGTTTCTCCGCTGAGTCACAATTTCCCCTCCAATCGTTTTTGTTTGTTTCTATTGTTTATTTTTTTTATAACCTTCTTAAAAATCATAATAATAATATAAAATAAATTATACACGCATAATTTTTATTAATTAATAAAAAAAAATAAATAATTAATAAGTTAATTTTTTCTTAATTAATAATAATATATATAATATATATATATATATATTAATAAGTTTTTTTTTGAATAAATTAATAATATTTATATCTTACTCCTTTTCTATCTAATCAATGGGCTTTGCTTAAGAAACTTTTCTTATTCGCAAAGCAGGAGATAGAGGTTGCTAAGCAACCAAGGTTCTCCGTCAATCTGGCAAATCGTAATGTAGCGATTAATCATTGGTGAATTCATCATTATCCTACTTTTTTTCCCTTTATTCATATAAACTGCAAATAATAATCAATAGTTTTTTAATATATATATATATATATTATTTTTTCTTAACTATATTTACTCATTTTCTAAAATGAAAAGTATACATAGATTGTTTCGTTTCTAAAATTCTTAATATATATATATATCAATAATTATTGGAATTAGTGTATTGGATGCTTAATTTAACTCGAAAATTATTTCAATTTTGGATAGCAATCCAAATTGTTTTTAACGTTGAAATTAACTACGCCTTTTTATATAAATTAGCAGAAACCGCCATACGTTGTCCTGTAAAAAAAAAAAAAAAAAAAAAAAAAAAAAAAAAATGCATTACAGAAAATTGCATATCTCGAATTTATTTTCCCTGTTCCAATATAGTTATAGTTGCATACTAATTACCATGGCTATCGTTTGAACGGTATACAAGATGAAATGCTGCAGCACCATCTGGTGGCAAGTAACAATAAAGTGGCTAGTGCGAACCTATTTTCCAAACTCGAAAACATATTATTACCAATTTTCACAGCGATTGATTGAACGGTATAGAAGTTGATATACTGCAGCACCATGCGGTGGCGATTTACAATAAAGGGAATAGCATAAAAGCATTTTCCAAGTTTTCGTCAAACACACACAAAAATTTCCATCAAAATGGATCCAGTCGTTTAGGAGTTCAGTGACAAATACATGCACAGAAGAATTATATATATAAAGATATATAAGCACAACTAACAGAAAATTTTTAATTTTTTTTGCAAATTAATTGTTGAAATATTATTATACTGCAGAAATAGAAGTTGGGGCCTGTTGGCCGAGTGACTAGCGCCATAGGTTTTGGGCTCGAGCCCCGGCGGCGCCATGGATGTTTGTAGTGGTTCGAATCCATTTTAAACCGTAGCTCCCGGTCTAACATGACTGTGGAGTATTGTTCTGACAACCTTACTATGTAAAAAGTAATATTTTTCTGTCTCGAAATCTGCCAGCAGGCAGACGGCTTTGGCCCACCATGGGCTGTAGTGTCAGGCAGTTAGTTAGTTCTATTAAGGATGAAGATCTATGAAATATACATATTGATGCATCGTTGCTCTATTAAAGATGGTATGATGCCCGAGTGACTAGTGCCACAGGTTTCGGGTTCGAGTCTCGGCAATACCATGGATATTTGTAGTGGTTCGAATCCACTTTAAACCGTAGGTCCCGGTCTAACATGACTGTGGAGTGTTAGACTGACAACCTTATCCCGTAAAAAGAAAACATCTTCTGTTTCGGAATCTGCCAGTAGGCAGACGGCTGTGGTCCACCATGGGCTGTAGTAAAGTGGCAGTGACTGGTGCCACAGGTTTTGGGTTTCAGTCCCGGCAATGCTACGGATGTTTATAGTGGTTCGGAATCCTCTTTAAAACGCAAGTCCTGTTCTAACATAACTGTAGAGCGTTGGGCTGACAGCCCTATCCTATGAAAAGAAAACATCTCCTGTCTCGGAATTTGCCAGTAGGCAGATGGCCTTGGTCCACTATGTGGCTGTTGCGGTAATGAAGAAGAAGAAACAAAAGTTAATCCTTAAAATGCGTTTCCATTAGCTATTAAAACCTCACGTCGTAAAATTCAAGCTATTTGCAAGCTTGAAGAGGTCACTGGAGATCCAATTTTGATTAGTTAATGTTCCATTACTTAAGTTTTTAGAAAACCGATGGAAGCACATTATTAGCCCACAAATCTTTTCGACTATTTTACAATGGGGACGACCATTTCGATGATTTGTCGTGCTAATTTTGTTAATTTTGTAGGCTAATTAGACAGGGACCTGCAGTTTAACGTGGATTCCGAACCACCAATAAACATAAATGGTCCGCCAGGATTCAAACCTGAAGCTTGCGGTACAACGGCAAGAGCGCTAGCCGATTGGCCCAGTTCGATGAATCAGCATTGGTCGTAGAAATTCGAAGCATTCATGCCCAGAGTTGACGGCTGGAGATTACTTATCCCAGGGATGGACAAACTTTTTCTGTCGCGGGCCAAAAATCGAAAAAAAAAAAAAGTTTGGTGGGCCAAGATAAATTTTTCTAAAATTTTAAAAACAATATACAAGTATTACAATTTAAATATGTTAATGAGATGAATGAAATTGAGATTTCATTTTTAACAGTTCCTTATATTGAGGTTCGAAGTGAGTTGTGCTGATTCTAAGGAACGAAGCTAAAAGTTCATCTGTCAGTCAAGGTCAATTCATCAGCTCATATTCATAATTAAAAGCACGACACTCAGAATCAACTTTACGTTTTTAAGTAGCCATTTTGGGCTTGAAATATTTTACGAATAACCCGAACAAGCTACGCTATACTTTTAATAATTTCACCACTATTCACAATGATGCTATATGTCCGCAATCTTTCCAACGCAATCAATAATATTAGAACTCGCGCCAAAAGAAAACGCCGCTGGCTGGCGTTTAAAATGCGCAGTCTGCCACATGCAAGATCTATTTCACCTATATTGGATTCCCATATGTCTGCTTCCCGAGTTGGCGCCAATCTACAGCTATAACTAACAAAGAACTTCCGCTTTTAACACTTTACAGATTAGAAGCTGTCTAGGCTTGCTATTTCCTTCGATTTATGTTTTGAACAAAAATAGAGAAAGAAAAAGATCATCTGTCCTTTAAAAAAGGAAGAAAAAATATAACATTTAATGAAAGTAGAAAAATATATGTTTCTTTTAATTTGCCTCGGACTGGCAAATTAGAGTTCTATCCGTGGGCCGTAGTTTGCCCATCCAGCGTACTAACAAGAAAATCATAAGAAGATTAATAAACATCCAAGGAATTAACATTTCTAAAGATAGAAAGGAATAGCCAAAACGACAAACTGCATTTATCTATGATCAAAAGTTCTCCGACAGGTGTCCGTAACTAAATAGAAAGATCTTTTGTAGTCATCCTGTACAAACAAAATACTGTTACAGCTCTAGATTTTCTTTGTTAAGGACAAAATTAACCATGGCTCCAAATACCTGTCAGTTTTGGAAAAGAAATGCATCAGTGGGTTTTCTCTGTCGCTTTTGTTCCTTCCTTCTAAGATCTATAATAAGAATATCCATCAATAAATCTTTATATTTTCCTAATTTTTGAAGATATCCTATCATTGTTAGAAAAATGTCAGTTAATTTCTTTTAAAACCATATGCAGACAGGAAATCTGCAAATCTCTTCTTCTTTGATTTAAAATTAACCGCAAATGGCACTTTCTGTAGCTTCCTTCCAATGTGGTTTAGTAATAGGTAAGAATGTAACGGGTTTTTTTCCCTCTACATCAAACTGTAGTTATATCCGCCATAAGAACTCTAGCAACCAAATAAAATTTAGCCTTGGTAGTTGTCAGAATTAAATGCCATAAAATAAATAGCAGTGCATGTTATCAAATGTAAAAAGTCCATGGCTTCACCTGACGAGCACAAAGGACAGACATCATTGGTAGCTACAACGGAGCATGAATGGTCGAGTGGCTACCGCTCTGGCCCCTCGGTACCACAGGTTTCGCGTTCGAGTACCGGTGGTGCCATGGATGTTTGTAGTAGTTCGGAATCCACTTTAAGTCGTAGGTCCCGGTCTCATATGGCTGTAAGAGCGTCACGGAACAAAAGTCAGACTTCTACCTATGGATGCTCCATCACAACAGAAGCTGCCCTTTCCCTCCATCCATGAGTAGATCACTCATGGGATGTCCGTTCCGCACTGCAGGACATTGAGGATTAGTCAAGTAGCTACACCAATGCGGCGCAAGTGTTTATTAAGAAAATCGTGTCCTGCCGAGAGTCGAAAATTTGCTGTAAAAACTTCACGGGGCAAGTCCATTGGGATGGGCGATGAAACACGTATGCTCCATGTTTTATCAGTTGTTTTTTGAGTTATAAAGCAAAGTGGATTCTTCATTTTAATAAGTTTGAATCAGAATGCAGTCAATTCTTCTGTGCGCATGCATATTTTAAATAATTTTACAAGAAAATTAATCATTAGCATTAATAGAGAGTTTTTGCATACCGTATTTTTTCTCCCTAGCTCGCATGCTTATAGGAAATTGCGCATGCGTATCTGTAACAATGTTTCCTATGAGCATGCGCGCTATGGAAAAAAAAAAAAAATACCGTATTATAAAAATACGGTATGCAAAAACTTATCAGTGGCGCAACAGCCCTACGGTGGGACAAAGCCGTCTGTCTACGGGCAGATGTTTTCTTTTTTTTTATGGGATAGAATTGTCAACCTTACGTCCAACGCTCTATAATCATATTAGACCGGGACTTACTGTTTCCGAACGCGAGACCTGTAGCATCGAGCGCTTATAACTCGGCTATTAGGCCCCCGACAACGGAAATTACCAACATAAAAAAAAAGTTGAAACAGATGAAAGAATATCTGTTTCAACTCGGATCCTCTCCCCCATGCAAAGCGAGTACAGCATACTGGTTCAATTCCTTCTATTAGCTCACACTCTCCCTATATATATCTTGTTCAAATCTTCAATCGTTAATAAAATACTTTTTTTTATTCATCCACTCAAGTTCAAATACATTTTTTTTTGAACTTGTCGTGGATGGCACTTGATGTTAATAGTTTTTTCCAACATTAATTCAGTAATTAAATTTAATTCATTAATTTCAGTTTTTTAGATCTAAGTTGCACATATCTACCAATAGATGGCGCCAGATAAACTTAAAAATGAATGAAAATTATCTATAAAGGACTTTCTGCAATATAGTGAAAAAAAAAGTAGGAATTGACTTACATTTTTTTTTTTTTTTTATATAACTTGTTTTTTAACCTAAGATGACTTAATTGTTCACCTATAACTTAATATTTTATTTTAAGCAAGCGTATTATCAGGGGATCGAATATACGAGTCAAAATAATGGATCTGTTGGAGGGGGAAAGAAATCGGTTTAATATTACTATAGCAAGCATGTGGACGAAATTCATGTGGATCTAACTTCATTTCAACCTTTTTCTTGACATCAGCCTAAGTTGTGTGAAACGATTCAGCAAGTATCTAAAACATGGATGGCCAACCCATGGCAAGCAAATACTTACTGAAAAATAATGTCTTCAGGAACATTGGCAAAATTCTACTGAATACAAGTGTTGGAAAGGATACTGCTTGACACCAGTATAAAGATGCGGCAAGATAGTGTGGTCATGGGACAAGCGCAATAATTTGAGTCACCTAAATTTTAAGATTAAGGAAATGATTATATTTTCTCTATCCTAGTTAGCTATTTAACTTTTATGTGAACAAACTTATGCTTTTTTTTTTTATCTTGGAGAAAAAAAAAGATGAACACATTTCACATAGTGCATTAACTAGCTACCAAAATCAATAATGCTCTAAACTATGATATATTTAAAAATTTAATATCCATTTCACAAAATTTATCCAGTATTAGGTTTGATGATTTTCAAGATAAAAAAAATGCTGATCTTTTCACAAATCCTTTTTTTTTCTTAAATTTCTCTGGAAGAATTAATTTTTACCCACTTGAAATCCAAAATATTGACCTACAGCATTGAAAAGCAAATATAAGGAACATATTTCAACTGAAAATGAAATCATATTAAATTTTTGTACCAACGAGCAATTTTTGAGATATACACCACTTAGATAGTGTTGTAGGTTCGGATGAACATACTTGGGAACAAATGTTTTCTATTATGAACATCATAAAATACAAGATTAATAACTGATATGTACCTAATTTTAATAGCATTTTGAAGAATTAATGCTAATACAGATGACTTGTAAAAAAAAAAAATTACAAATTCAAAAGTCATTAATTATGTAATTTAATAATTATTCAGAATTAAATGTTCTAATTTATTCACTCTTAATATTATACATAACCAAACCGATTGAAACTTTAAAATTGCTTATTAACTGAAATGTGTATTTTTGTTTTATTTATTGTATTTTTAAATCACTACTACTCAAAACTTCATTAAAAAAAAAAAAAAAGTGCTATTTACATAAAAATACCATAATCAGCTTAACATTTTTCCACCTTTTTAGTATGTTGGAAAACGGCATAATTTTTTATTTTTCAGATAGCGCCACTCTTCCCAAAAAAGGTTGGCCACCTTTGATCTAAAAACGTGGTGCAATAACCACTCTTCAATCTGCACACCACACCAGTGCCCGATTATCCAGGGACAATAAAATTTTAAGAATAACAAAAAAAAATGAAGCACTCTATATAAAAATTTAAACATGTACATATTTAATGGGTTAAAGCACATTCTGAACAAGGTAGACGACATAAATATCTTTGTCCTCTAGTGGTCAAGATCAAAGGACACTCAAATCAAAAAGCTCGATCAGTGACAGATTATAAAATATGGGAAACTATCGAGTGCCGGTATAAAAAGACTGGTTATTACAAATTTTTAAAGCAAGCCCAAGTAGATGGGATGGGTGAAGCATATCTTCCCCAAGTCAAATTCTGATAGAAGACTGTCACTTTTGTAGTGTGGGATTTGGGTGTGCATTATGCCCAGGATCATTCCTACATGTTTATCGTCAAAGGCTACTTTTAAATGTTTATGCTGCTGACAAACTTTTAGCAATTATTTGATTGTCACCTAATAATTCATAATAAACAATTTCCATCCCTTTAAAATAATCCCTATGTTTTACATTTAATATTAAAAGGTTCCATCTAGTTATCATAAATATGTATGATTTGAATCAGTCTTCGTATGTCTTATAATTATCCTTAAATTTTTTTTTTTTACAAAACTTTCATCACCTTTTTATAGTCTGACTATTTTGCCATGATTATATGCAATACAAATCTTTATTAAATTATATATAAATTTAACTAAGACACTTTTGTTGCACAAATACTTGATTAACAAATTGTAAATGCATTATCTTTATTTTCTTTTATGGAAAGTTGTTTTTGAAAATTATCTTAAAAAAAGTCAATTTTAAATAGCTGTCTTTTACTTTTACTTTTAAATCCAACAGGATTTAGCTTCCAACAATTAGCCTATCTTGATTACAAATGGTATTATTTTAACAGAATCTCCATTAAAAGAAAAATTACAGTCGACATTCTTTTTCCACAAGTCAAGTTGCAAGATCAAGGCATGGCAACCCAGGCGGTGATACTAAGTATAACAGAAATTTTTGAATTGCATGTCAATATTTCAGAAACAAACTGAAACTTCTTCCCAATGTTAAAATATTTATTTCAAAGATGAAGAAGGAAGCCCCCTTTTTTGTGACAAAATCATACCTAGCAAACTTTTTAATCTTTCAAGCTACAGATGTATTTGGAAAAAAAAAAAAAAAAGGTTGTAGATTTATTCTTCCATGCCGATAATATACAAATAAAATATGAAAAATTTATTACCATACATATAAAATATTAATTTAAAATTTTTTCAACGCTTATCTGACAGCTGAAAATCATTTTTGATCAATTCAAGTTCAAAGTAAATTATACGAAAAATCTGTCAAATCTTCATAGCATGTTAATTGCTTTTAAGTGACAATAGTTATAGTATTCACTCAACAGATATATTGAAAAAAAAAAAAAAAAATATATATATATATATATATATATATATATATATATATATAAAGTGCATATCCCAATCAATACTGTAACAGTCTCTCTAACTTATTAAATATTATGCTTATAAATGTCTTACTTATTCCATATCATGGATAAATTTCTTCTGATTATATAATTTTTAATGATCTGGATGTAGAAATCTACAACTGAAAGTACTGCACAATTGATAAAAACTGTTTAACAAACTGTTCTTATTTTATGCTGAAAGAAATATTCTACATTTTGCTTTAGTGATGTAGAAAGGAAATGCTTATTTAGGTTTTAAAATATAGAAGGGAAACTCTTATTTTAGTTCTTGATGTTTTTAATAATTTACTTCTATATTTGTAAGATGAAAATCAAATGATTACTTTTATTCAGTATTAAGTTTATTTTGCATTTCAGCTAATTATATTTATACTGTTATTTAAAAAAAAAAAAAAAAAAAAGGTATAAAATGAAGATTGTCAAAGATAAGCATATTTAATAATAAGTGTAAAATTTTGTATTAATCAAAATCACATTCTATTTAATCTTCAATTCATATAAATCAGAAATATTTTAATTCTAATATTAATTAGCATTATTCACTATTTAAAATGTGAAAGTATTATTATAATATAAATTTTATTTAAAAGTGTGACTTGGTTATTGCATGTATATGAATACATAAAATAAAAATGTTGTCAAATAATTTTACTTCGCTTTAATCTAGGCTAAAAAATTTTTATGTAAACTGAATTTGAAAAATTATACTCAGAAAAATCCACTGGTGTAATTTTTATTTTACACTATCAAAGATTTCAGAAAACGGAGTTGATCCTTCAATTAACACCATTTAACTTTTGTTATCGATTATTTTCAAAATTTCATTCAATACAATGTTCAATAACTACGCTTTGTGATTATAGGAAAAAACCAAAAAGACCTCTAAAAAATATATAAACAAACATAAACTAGAGACAGAAATTATTTCAATTAAATTATATTTACACTCTGAAAAATAAAATCTAACTGAAATTAATAATCATAAAATAAATTCACATTTACTTTCCATTAAATTAAACAAGGACATAATACATAAGTACATTAAAACTTAAAAGAAAAGAGTATTCACAAGGGGATGGGGGAGTTAAAACAAAAAGTTTATTCGAAGGCAGAACAAGGAATTTTGTGAAAAGTGAGAGTATCATAGCAAAAAATATTGAAATGAGTAACTTTTACTTTCCCTGTACATATTGATTACATCTGTACTACAAGCAGGGAAACATCTCTCAAGAGTTATCGGCAATTAAATAATAATAAAAAAAGCAGACAAATTTTTTTCAAGTCAAATTAAAAAAAAAAAAAGATCAGTAATTAAGAACTCAGAGAAGTGCATTTTTAATTAGTTATACATGATAGATTGGGCCAAAAACTAACCAACAAAAGCGGCTCTATCACATGATTTACAACCACATGTACTTTCTACTACTAACTTTCCAATGAAAGATATAAAGAACTCATATATATAAATTCAATACTATTATACAGAAATTTCATTTTTTTTTTTTTGTCGATAGTATAATGTGCACAGGAAAATAATGGATAGCATAAATAAAATGGATGCTGCTGCACTTAAATATCCCGCCACTGTTGGTTCGCTACTGTTCCCAAGAATTCACTTATTTATTAAAATGGTTCCTTTATACAGTAGAATTAACTAACGGGAACTGGTCTATTGATGTGCACACTGTACACCGGGACCTCGGTATCTGTCCTCGTCTTCGGAATCGTAAGCTTCTGTACGGCTGCTGCTTGCTCCTCTGTAAGCGGAATCGGGGTCATATTCATGTAAGTCGACTTCTTCAACGTTTTCGCCTGTGGGCAAATCAGTGCTCGGTCTTGGAGGTAATAGTCTTTCAAGGACCTAAAACAAATTTTAAACATATTTATAACAGTACAAAATGAATAAACCTCTTCAGTTATCATATAACTACAAATACGTATAATATTTAAACATAAGTCACGGTAATCAGCACAGACAATACTGGGTTCCTATCAGTGACTAAACTTCAAGTTGTAGCGCTCCAACCATTCTGGGGGAGGGGATTGTTTCCCCTTTTACAAAAGTCAAAACTATTTTTGACTGGATTATTAAAAATAAAAACCAGAAAATAATTACAAATTTTTATGAAATTACTCAAAATATTCCTTGGTAATAAACACTTTCACATAAGAATAATGCAAGAGCATATCTTCTTTTCACCATATGGCAACATACCCAACAACCCTTTCACTCATTTTCTATAACCCTCTGAAATAGTGTCAACAAATATGCAAAGAGATTCTGAAGAGTCATTTTAAAATTTTCTAGGGTTTATAAAATAAATTATAGATTTTAAAAATACACTGACTAAACAATATTTCACTAAACACAGGATTGCTAATAAAATGCCATCTGGTTTGGAATTTACTATCTGTTTAAAACTTGAATATTAATTTATTGTTTATATGCAAGTTAGTCTATTTAATATGGAAATTAAACAAACCAATAAGTTTTATATTTACAAAACTGCATTATCTAGCTGTACGAAAACTTTTCTTTAATACATAAACATACAATAAGGCTTTCTGTCATATGTTAGTGGTTCTCAAGCTATGGGACTTAACCATTCTGACTTATTACTGATAACAATCTGTATAATATTCATTCATGAAATTGGAAGAGTGTATTTCACTAAAACCCATAGATTATAAACATGTAAGCATACCTTTAAACTGGGAGCATCAGCAAAATGATTTTCAGGGAATGTTACACTGAATTTAATGTATAGAGCTCCTCTTTCAAACGGGTTTTTGTAAATAGGCATCCCTTCAAATGGCACACCTTTGACAGTACCTATAAAAACATTTAATTCAACTGAAGATTATATAATCTGGAAAGGCTAATAACAATTAAGGCTAAAATTATTTAAAAACAAAAACATTCTGCAAATAAGCATTGTAATTGTCAAAAACACTGATCGAAAGATTATTAATCATCTCAATACGCCTCATATGGTATTTTTACATTCAATTTACAAATTTGTAACTCAATTATTAATTAAACTATTTTTCAATTGAACAATGAAAAAATTTCAATATCAATAAAAATTTTATAATTCACTTAAAACAGAAAAGACATCACTGAAAAAAAAAAAAAATGATTTTCTTAAAAATATTTAGCTGTTATTTTTGGAAATTATACTACATGATGATTAATTCACAGCCCCAGCCTCCACTTTTAATAAAAATTTTTCGTTTATTTTAATATTAGCTGATGGATACGAAATCATAATTGATGCAACAATATTAATTATGCAACAAAAATAAGTTTACATATTAATACTAGGTGATTGATGAATTTTATAATCCCCCCCCAATTCCATTTATTATATATCTTACCAGGCTGAATGACTTCTCCCGGTGGATGTCTAATAACTAAATCTCTGCCATCCAAATGCTTCACTACTATCATAAAACCACAGAGTGCTTCAACTAATTGCAATGAATGGGTCATGTATAGATCATCACCATCTCTCTGAAAAATTTCATGGGGCAACTGCTGTAGCACAATAATGACATCTCCAGGTTCTACACCAGGCTAGAAAACAATAGATATATATTTATTTATAAAATTCAATTGTTATGCAAGAATATTTATTAAAAAAAAAAGGCATTATATCTCTGGTCTAAAACAAAACTAACTTTTATTTTAATAAAATTAAAAAAAAAAAAAAAAATTATAAAAGTTGTGACAAAAATTTTGGAATAATTTTTTTTTTTTTAAATAAAAGTAATGAAAAGATTAAGGTATACTAAGTATGTATGCACACATACAACTATATAATCTAAATGATGGAGAAATTAATTCCATACAAATAAAATCTCATGCATACAACCTTTTTCTTTTAAATTTTATTAATAAAGGAAACTCATTAAAAAAGATTAGCTTAGATGATTACGTTATCTTTGTTACTATTGCCATATTATAACTTTCTATACAGAAAACTGGTTTGCTGTAATGTACATTCATAGTGCTTCGTTTATCAGGATGTAGGGCAGATGAAATACTGATCTACTTCATGTAAGTTTTGTATCTACACCAGAGGACTTATAAGTCAATTGATAACGGGTGGTAGATTGCTGATGGGGAATAATCATGTTAATTTTTCAACAATACACACAGACAAATGTTTGAAATACGAACATGGCTCAGCCAGTGAATTATTTCATAACTTGTACTTAGGGAAAGGAAATGTTTAAGAATAAGGGACTAAAAACTTTTTCAATTTTTGAGCTTTTTTATTAATTTATGATGTAATAACTTGATGTTTATATATATTATATATATATATATATATTATATATATATATATTTAATTTTTTATTAGACAATGTAACTTACTTGTTGGTTGCCATCACCCCGGAAGTAAATTTTTTGTCCATCATTCATGCCTTTATCTACATGTACTTCTAAGCGTTTTGTCTCGTGAACAATTTTTTTCCCTTTACATACTTTGCATCTGTCCCTTTCATTTAATACTTCACCTGTAAATAACACATTTATGTTAAAATTAGTAATTATAGATGAAGATGCAAGAATAAATAAAGATATAAAAATTGAAATTAAATCATAATCAAGCTGTTTTAAATTATGTTAAAAATACAACCAAGTACATATAAAATAAAGTTGATGTGTGGGAGAAGACTGAAAGAGAAAACTTATTTTTAGTGCAACAAACTAATGAATACTCGCCAACACATTTTGAAATTTAATTCCTAAAAAGTTAAATATATGTATTGCATTCAAAATACAGTAATACTTTGTATATTTCAAAAATAAAATCATATTAAAAGATTTTATTTTCCTTATTGTGATGAAAAGGAATAAGATGAATTTATTTTGGTACATTTCATTCAGAAAAACATTTTTCATTGTAATCCCCCCTCTTATATAGAAAACTACATTACTGCTATTTAAATTCTAAACATAGTTACTGGAATTTATTTCATTATCCTAAATTGTTGATAAAATAATTTCATAAACTAAAATAAATTATATATAGATTATGTATAGATAGTATGTTAGTGGTTTTATGCATGTAAAACATTTTGAATTTCATATTTCTTTATCAACACTGTAATATATCATTTGATTATAACTACATTTCTTAAATTTCAAAACATTTTACAATGTACATAATTTTAAACTTTCCAAGATTAATTAAAAATTTAGATAACTTAATACCAGAATGAGTACAATAATTTGGGCAGTAATTGATTAAAATTTAAACAACCATAACAAACAGCAAATAAAAAAAATGTACACATTTTTCAATACACTGTTTTCCATAGATACATTCAACAAATAAATCATTAAATTAAATATTATGTTTAAATTCAAATAATACCACAGCCAATAATTGGTAGCTTATCGATGTCACAGCTAACATGTAATATTTTGAAAATAGAAAAAAATTATGCTAGTAATAAAGATAACTACAAGTAAAATATATTAATAAATATATAAGCCCTAAATATATAATAAAGATTAATTAATAATAAATATATAATATAATAATAATAATATAATAAAGATTAAATAATTATACCCATATTTCTCTTAAATTTTTTAATAAAATGGCAAGTAATTAATGAAAACTAATTGAATAAATTCTCTTAAATCATTTTATAAATTGATATTTATTTTTCAAATTTAAATATTTTCAATATTAGATATTAAAATATTTACTGAATTTGTTCAGCTTTGGTAATAATTTAAGATTTACTCACTCATACAGGGCAAATTGTAAATTTAAAAATGATTCTATAAGTTAAACATGATTCTAAAGCAAATATCGGGAGGGGGAGGGTACCCTAATACATATTCATGAGCAATACATAAAATAACAAGTTTTAAACTCCCTTGTGCAAGTATTTATATATTTTTCATTAATTTTATTATTCCAGAAATGGGGAGCTGGAATAACCCTGAATGCTCTGCTTATATTTGGGAGGTAAAAGATTCAATTTAAAAATATGAAATGGAGTTATGATGCTGTAGAATACACAAATAAAAAAATTTAACAAATTAGAAGCCAAGTCTAACTACTTTAAATATCAAGAAAAACTATACATATAACATTTACATTACTGTACTTTTTTTAAACACCAGGAAAACCTTTTTTTTTTTTTTTTTCTTTTTAATTATTCAGTAAATCTATTCACTGAAAGATCAAATCTAATGATTGTAAAAAACCTACTTGCAATAGAAAATAAATTATATATGTGTATGTGTTTAGAAAAAAGGATTAATAAATAATAATGTACTATCATACCTGTTAATTCTGGAAGAAAAAAAAAAAAAAGGCATACTCTACAAGTGATTTAATTGAGTTAATTATTATAAAATTCTCAAATAAGAATTTCAAATCAAATGAAAATGAAAATTTCACTTTATAGAAGTTTCTTTAACCTATTATTAAATTATAAACATTCAACTCTTGAAATAGGTTTCTAAATTTTACCTGTCCAATCAATTTTACTTAGCTATAAAATACTTTAGTTACTATTATAACATTAAAAATCCATTAAAATTATATACATCCAATTAAATTATATTATTTTATTATATCACAATATTATAAATAATTATTACTTTCTACAAAATTAAAAAAAAATGAACTTGATAATTTTATGGTAAAACAAATTAATTTACTTAAATTTTATAAATTAATAAGTATCTTATATAATGTTTGTCAATGCTTTTTATTTCTTAAAAAACAACCATACCATAGAAATAACTCAAAACATCATTCATAATGCAATAAATTATTTAAAATCCATAAAAATGCAGACGTTAAAACATAAATCAGAGAGAAGAATACGTAATCATTTTACAGCCAACTTAATGCTACCAATTCACACCTTAAAATGGTTTCATATGCTTTTTAATACGAAAAACAAAAACATGCTTTTAATATGAAATTTTTTTTTATATAGAATAATTATTATCAGATTATTAAAAAGACATACATTATCTGCCATTTCTAACTAATATATTATCCACATTTTATTTTTATATTTACATGAAACATAAATATAACTATAAATATTTATGGTTGTTCTGTTAATGAAATGGTACAAGGAGCAAAATACAGAAGCTCACAAGTCTTTTCTGTGATTATTCATAAGTTACTGATCAGATTTTTACACTAAAAAGTCATTCAGAATTTCATTAAATAATTTTATTTACAATCTACAAAACCCAGATGTGAAAAAGCACAAGTCAGAGAAGATTATGTGTTACAATCAACTTTATGTTACCGATTCACACCTAAAAATGGTTTCATCATCAATATGCTTTTTACCATCAAAAAAATTTTGTTATATAGAATAATTACTATTGGATTATTATAATGACATACATTGTATGCCATTTCTAATATTACCCCCATTTTATTCTTTATATTTACATGGAATATAATATAAATAATTATGCTAGTTCTCTAATGAAATTGTTCATTTTGATTAACAAGGGGCAAAATACAGAAGCTTGCAAATGTCTTTATGTGGTTACCCATAGGTCAGATTTCTACACTAAAAAAAGTCATTCATAATTTCATTTACAATCTGCAAAACCCAGATGTGAAAAAGCACAAATCAGAGAGAAGATTATGTGATCATTTTACAGCTAACTTTATGTTACTGATTCACACTTAAAAATAGTTTCATCATACATATGCTTTTTACCATCAAAAAATTTTTGTTACATAGAATAATTACTAGCTGTTTATTATAATGATATACACTTTTTCCATTTTTAATATTATCTACATTTTATTCCTTATATTTACATGGAATATAATATAATTATACTAGTTCTAATGAAATGGTGCAACAAGGAATAAAATGCAGAAGCTTGTAAATGTCTTTTTTCTGTGGTTACCCTACAGATCTACACCTAAAAATAGTTTCATCATACATATGCTTTTTACCATAAAAAAATTGTCATTATAATAATCTGATAGTAATTATTCTATGTAACATACATTGTTTGCCATTTCTAATTAATATTATCTACATTTTATTATTTATATTTACATGAAATATTAATATTAATATAACTATAAATATTTATGCTAGTTCTTCTAATGAAATGGTACATTTTGATTAACAAGCAACAAAATACAGAAGCTTGCAAATGTCTTTTTTCTGTAGTTACCCACAAGTTATTGATTAGATTTTTACACTAAAAAAGTCATTTATAATTTCATTACGTAATTTTATTTACAATCTGCAAAACCCAGATGTGAAAAAGCACAAGTTAGAAGATTATGTGATCATTTTACAGTAAACTTTATGTTACCGATTCACACCTAAAAATGGTTTCATCATACATATGTTTTTTTACCATCAAAAAATTTTTGTTATATACAATAATTACTAACGAATGACATACGTTCTCTGTCATTTCTAATTAATATATTAACATTTTGATTAATGAGGTGCAAAATGTCTTAGGTTTTTTTTATTTATTTTAGCCATTCATAATTTCATTTTACAACATAAAAAACTGAGATGAAAAGCATAAATCAGAGAGAAGATAAAGTGATCAATTTGCAGTCAACTTTTAAGTTACTGAATCACATTTTAAATGAGTATCATCATATTTATGCTTTTTACCATCGAAGTTTTTTTTTTTTTTTTATTATATACTAATATCTAAGAATATTATAATGATATACATTATTTGCCATTTCTAATAATTTTAAATTAATATATCTACATTTCATTTATTCTTTATATCAGCACAAACCATATTTATGCTTAATTTCAAAAAGAATTGCAATTTTTTAATTAAAAGAGTCTTTGATGTACTATTTTTTTTTTATGGACGTTTTTCTGTGTATAGGTGAAACAAATGACAGATTTTTACAATGTTTGTGTCGACTGCATCAGCTGTTGCACATTTTCCCATTTGAAAAGTGTTGATAGATAATCCAACTATTAAAAATTAGTCTTGATTATTTTTTATAAAAAAATTGGAAATGATTAAGATTTGGCAG
Source organism: Caerostris extrusa (assembly GCA_021605095.1). Taxonomy (NCBI): domain Eukaryota; kingdom Metazoa; phylum Arthropoda; class Arachnida; order Araneae; family Araneidae; genus Caerostris; species Caerostris extrusa. The sequence continues at coordinate 53,392 of BPLR01014510.1, forward strand.
AAGTATTGCATTTAGCAAATAATGAAGAAATCTATTAAAAATTTAAAAATTTATATATATATATATATAATTATATATATATATATAATTTAGTTAAATATCTTTTTTCTAAACTATATAGAATGAAATTGTACCTTACAGCTAACATAGCACTAAAAAATTGTAACTAAGATGAGGAGACTCAATTATGTAGTGGAAATAATTTCAAAACTAACGCTTTTTTTTTTTTTTTGGATATGAAAATCTATCGTTTGTTAAACTGTATGAACCTTATAACGAAATTAATTGTTCAACATTTATTGATTGGAACAGTTATATATAAAAGTATGCCACAATACATTACTTTTAATATAACTTTGAAAATCTACAGACCAGATAAAATTTTAGTAATTAATAAAATTTAAAAGTTTCATTGGAAATATTCTTCTGCAATAATGGCTAAATAATAAAATCCAAAATAAATTTTAACTACATATATTTATTTTTTTATATTAACGATTAAGTTTAAATAAAATTGTTTCCCAAATTATTTTTAATTCCATCTAGTCTCAACATTTACTAACATTTAAACAATGCCTCAAGGAATGCAAAATTTTATATTTTAAACCAATTCACCCATGACATTTCAAGATTCAAGGACATTTATTACCCCCCTTTTAATAATCAGATAAAATTAACTCATCACAATGAATTTTCATATTACTAATTTTTACACCTCAAATGCCATTTTAATACAATGCATGATAATTCAATTATTTTATTTTATTTAAAAGGATAGTATGAAAAAAATATTAAATAGCAGTCACAATTGGCTAAATAAGTTTGTTACTTGAAAGTTTTGTCTATGCACATTACTAAAATTAACAAATTACTGCAGCAAAACAATGTTACATTGCGTAAACATAATAAAGACATAAAAAGTACAACAAAATCAAAATGCGATGTAACTGATAACAAGGTTTTATCATTAAACTGGAATAATATGAAATTTGAAAATTTTATACAGGCATAGAGACCCTTTTCTCTTCCCTTTGAAATGAGATGAGATTCTTACCTTCTCCATTACAATCTTGGCAAGCTGACTGTATATGCTGAACCATACCAGGTCCCAACTGTCGATAAGTCACCTTAACACCACGTCCTTGGCAAGCAGTACACCTATTCACAGCTCCAGGTTTACCACCTAATCTAAAATTTTAATTTCATTAGTAAAGTTATAAAATTAAATAGCTATTACTAGAAAAAAATTTACTCAAGAAATAAATATACGTACCCATCACAAGTTTTGCAAATAACTGTTTTGTTAAGGTTCAGTTTGGAAGTTTTTCCATTGTACAAATCTTCAAGAGTTACTCTAGAATTAAAAAAATAATTAAAATACATTAGAAACTAAGCTTTTCATAAAATTATAATAGATTTAAAGAAAAAAAAATTCTTTAATTTATCATAACTTGATTAAGTGCTTTTTGATGAGTCCAGATAAATCCCAAAATTCAATTCAATTCATTTTTTTATCCTTTTCTTATAGTTGATATCCAAGAAGATTGATACTACCTTTGATTGAAAATTACAACTGTGGAGAGCCCAAAATGTTGAGACATCAGTTAGAAAACTACTACCTTTAATTTCATTCAGAAGATAAAATGTGAATTGGCTGATTCATTTATGTTTTGTTTCTATGTATAAAAATAAAAAAAATGATGATACCGCTGATGAAATGGTTATGCGATATTGCAATTTTGTATGGCCTCATTATTAAAACACTTAACGTTACTTTTACAACATTAAAAATATACATAAAAAAGAAATACAAATTTAAATAAAATTATAATCAACTAGGTTCATATACAGGTTACCATAAAATTTGGAATTTAAAAGCAAGAACAAAATGTATAAGAGCAACTTAAAAAAATAATTGTAAAACCTAATTTTTACTTTAAAAATAAAATTTTCCTTGCTTTCCTCGCATGATCTTTTAGAGCATATCTTAATTACATAATTATTAAAAAGTAAGTTATTTTTTTTTTTAAGTAGCCAAGGAAACAAAAAACCCTGCTTCTGGAAACAATATTGCAGTTTTAAGTGTAAAAGTAGAGATTGTTCCAGTTTTTCCAAATGAAGATTCTCGCAAGAAAAAATTACTGGATGATTAATATGAGTTTTAGATACATTAGTCACTAAAGTATCTTTATTTTTACGGTTTTTTTTATATTGTTCAAAACAGTTTGATTACCGAGTGGTAGTTTACTTTGGAAGAGCAAATAGTCCAGGTGACAAAAAATTTATTAATTTGATGTAGATTGGAAATTAAAAAAGAAAATTTTCCCAAAAGATTATCGAAAAAAGGCTGATGGAAAATAGGATGCTTCAAACAAGGATTAATTTATAAAAACTTTAGATAGTAAAAACAAAAATTCTGATGAACTTTTCAATGCTAAAGATTAAAAACTTTGACAACATATGTTTGTCCTGTATTTTAAGCTTTATATTGATGATAGCTTTCAAATACATAATTGTTTCATTAACTTACAAAATATTAATAAGACAGGAACTTATGCCTTATAACTGCAATAAATAAAGGCTATTTATAAATGAAGACGATAAATACAATTACAGCCAATTCATAGTTTCCAGGAATTTATAAAATATAAGAAGTTATCAATTGTGAAACAGCAACTCTAATCATGGTGGATGCATCAACATCTGAAGAAATTAATTTTTAATCCAAAAATGAAGAAATAAAATTTAGTTTTATTTATAGTTGCATATAAATAATTTTAAAAATTATATATATTTTAGGTTGCTCATTATAAATACAATAATATATTCTTATAAACAGTAAATAAGATAAGTTTAAAAATAAAAATTACATTAAAAGGTACTAATGTAACAGACTTTGAACAGGTAGAAATTTTCTAAAAAGTATCATGATTGCATTTTTCACCGATCAGCATTAATAAAATTAAAAATATTTAAAAGATTGAATACCAAAAATTTAAAATCAATAATATTTTAATAAAATATAAACATCAAAATCAACTTACTTCAAGGGATACACTGTATCTTCGCCCCGTTTACGCCTGCGACTTCCTCCCATACCCATTCCCATGCCAAACAGACCTCCACCGAAGAGATGGCTAAAGAGGTCATCAGCAGCCATTCCTCCTAAGATGAAACATTTTACATCTTGAGTTCCAAGTAATTGTACTAACATGAACAAATTAAAAGTTCTAGAAATATTCAGGTAATTCTATGTTATAATTTCATTGGTGAATTACTGAAATAAACAATTTAATTACCATGTTATGCAACTGAATGAATATAAGCTGCTTGTAAATGATACTATTTTTTTTTATAAATATTTCTCATACTTGTAGATAATGATAAATTTGGGTCAAAAATGGAAGTTACCTAAATGCTTAGCAGTTGAAAGTATACCAGTTCTTTTGTATATGTCAATAATAAAAAGAGAAGAGTTCCACAATTATGATACTTAACATACTAGTTAATGGAGAAAATGCTGTAACTTTCTAAGAAAGAATTCTTTTTTTTTTTTTTTTTTTTTTTCAAAATAATGTTTTCACAATGAACTATCTTGTTAATTCCTGGCTTCAGCAGCTTGCTGGTAAATGAAAACATTAATTATATAATAACAGTAACTGGATTATATAATTAATAAATTAATTATTATATTAATACATATATAATATTACATTATACATAAATAAATTTTCATTAACATTTTATTTTAATAATAGCTTGTAAATAAATATATAATACAACATTTGACAAGTTGCCACTTAACATGACAGTGAAACAATTCAATTATCTAAATTAAAAAAAAAAAAAAACTAAAATATTTTATTATGATAACAAGAAAAGAAAAGCTGAGTTTTCGATTAAATTAAGCATTACTGTTTTTTTTTTTGACATAACAATTATAAAGCATCATTGCTAACATTTCGATTCTGACAATACTTTAAGGAATATCAAAGGAGTTTCTCTACTTTTATCTGATTTAAAATGAATTAGTAATAATGTTATTATTATTTTATAAAAACTTTCTGTAATCCAATCAATATACTACTGATTAGCGGCTCACTTTCACTTTTAAGAAAGGAGAAAAAAAAAGTTATTCAAAAACTAAGGTATGAAAAAAAAAAAAAGTTAATCACTAAACTATTTTAATTTAATAATTTAGCATACAGTATGTTCTGTTTAAAGGATTAGTAAAATATTTACCATCTCCACCTCCTTGAAGTCCCTTAATACCTGAGCGATCATATATTTCACGCTTTTTGGGATCAGATAATACTTCATAAGCAAATGAAATTTCTTTGAACTGAAAAAAAAAAAGTTCCCAAGAAATTAATTAACTTATAGAGAAGAATATTATTTGAAAAATAAATATGTACAAGTTTTTTTAAAAAGAAAATTACCTTTTCTCCTTCTGTTGGGTTTTTGTCAGGGTGAAATTCTTTAGCTAATTTTCTGTATGCCTATATATAAAAATTAAAAATAACCTTAAATATCCATAAATAATAGTTTTTTTTAAAAGTAAAACAAGTAATATAATTTTTTTTTTTTTGAAAGTCAATTCCTAATTAGGTCAACAAAGAAAAATTTTATTTTAGTTACTTTTTTTATTAATTACAATTAATATAAATATTTTTCTCCCATATAAAACTAAAGTTAATTAAATTTAATTAATGAATTAATATTTGAAAAACTGTATTAACATCAAGTGTCATCCACTGCAAGTTTAAAAAATGTATCTGAACTTAGTGGATGAATAAAAAGTATTTTATTAATGATTGAAAATTTAAATTTATATTATATATATATATAGGGAGAGTGCGAACTAATAGTAGGAATTGAATAAACATCATCAGATCAATAATTTGTTTTTTTTCCATATTTTTATAGACACATTTATTAAATTGAGATTTGTTTTCTTTTCTTATCGAAAATGTAAAGATGGGTAGGATAGGTAATAGTCATCCATAAATAATAGAAAATCCATCCATAATTTTTTTTTTTTTAAAGTACAACAAACAACTGATCAATAATTTGCTTTTTCCATATCTTTCAAAAAACACATTTATTAAATTGAGTTCTGTTTTCTTTCTTATTGAAAATTTAGAGATGGGTAAGATACAAAGATTAAGAGGCAGAGAAGAGGAATATTGGCAAAAAGCCTAAAAAGAAGAAAGAACTTATCCAGTATAAAAGAGAAAACAATAGGGAAGCTTTTGTTAGGGATATTACAACATACATGTCTGGAACAAATACAAAATTTTAATTTTGTAACTGAGAAATACAAACTTCATATTAGAAATTAAAATAGAAAAATATTTACATTTTCCCCCATATACTAATAATTTAATACTACATTACAAGTCATAAGAACATAGAAATCTATAAAATACATTTTACTGAATACTCACTATTTTTTATTAATAAGGCATGAGGGGCCACATTGATAAAAATGATAATTTTAAAAAGATTTCCAATCTTAATTTTTTTTAAAAATTAATAAGTTTTTCCATTTCAATGGTTATGTTATTCTAATAATTTACAAAATTATTCTTCAAAAAAATATTCAATTTAAGCAAAAATTTACCCTATGTCACCGTCAGATATTTTAATTTTTATTTATAACAACAAATAAAATTTTAAAAAAATTGAAATAACATGGATGCAAATTGAGGAAATAAAATAGTGTAAAGTTACAAAATAAATGTCAACATAACTATGCAAAATTTTATTGTTGTATAGGATGTTTATGTCGCAAGTCATGTATGTCATTGAAGACAGGTGTTTTTATATTTATTACATTAATTTTATTGATATTTTTAATTTTAGAGAAAATAACTTTTAATGCTTGTTTTTCCTCATAGAAAGGGCAAACTTTTATTCTATTATTTTTCAATCCAATTAATATAACGCAGAAATTAAAAAACAACAACCAAACTTAGTCATTATATTTCAATTCATTCATTAATAATGTTACAACACAAGTCTAATCTTAGTAAACAAATTCAGAACATTTATTTTTGATTTACCAACTGAATTAACTATAAAAATAGTTTTAATGCATCTGTTATACTCTTATTAAAAGAGAATGGTGTTAGTTGGGATTGTACTATACATTCCTATATATCATTAATTTCCTATACATCAGTGTAATACTGTAAAAAATCTACACTGAAAAATTATTTAATATTAACATTGACGTATAAGAAATGCACTATGTATTCCCAATACATTAATGTCTTTTCTAGAGGAACTATGATTTATATTATAAAAAATAGTTTAATTGCTTATAAAAGCATGACACTCTTATCACATTGTTTACTTTTTATACAATTTCGGGTTCATAAACTAATTTTCATGGAATGATTTGAAATCGCAAACAAAAAACACCTTGCAGTTGCTATCTAGTATGATTTTTTATACAATATTTCAGAAATTATAGTCTCTATCTCAAATGTGTCTTTACTTTACTTTTGTTTACGTCAAAACTATACCAATATAACTCGGCAACTGGTACATGTAAGCAATTAAATTTTCACTTTTTAAAATTTAAAACAGTTATTCTACAGACATAGAATGATGTATGGTAAAAGTTACTTGTATTTGATTATATAAAAATTCTTTTATAGACAAATTTTGCTATCTATTTCGTAAGATTATTAACAAGGATTTTTTTTTTTGACTGGTTCAAATTTTTTTCTCACTTAGTATACATTTCCGAAATACATAATATTAACACAAAATGTTTTCTAGAAAACTTTACAAAACTATTAAACAATCATCTGCACAAATTTTCAATTTTAACTCGGTTGCATTTATGTATCTGAATTTCAAGCATCTATTTTAATCAATTTAGCTTTTAGGGCATTTAATTTGTGAACATCAAAATTACTAACATTTGGAATACAAGTGAAACTTTGACAACGTTTAATTACGGAAAAAAGATTTAACAGATTTATCAATTAAGACTTCAAGACATGGTGGTTTTAAAATTTATACAGCTTTGATTCAAAACATTAAAATAACATTATTTTAATATGATATACATTGATAAGCTTATGATTGATTTCATCATTATATTTTATTTCAAATGTTATCAAAAAGTTTAAATTAACAGTATAATTAAAATATTGATTACACATCCAATGCTTGTGGCTTCAATTAAAATAACGATGATATAAATAAGATAAGAGATTTGAAGGTTTACCGTAGTACTCAAAAGAACGATTTATAGAAAGCCAAATTCAAGGAAAATGTATTTACTTTGACGCATTTCCTTTGTTCCTGCTTCTAGCTAAGCTTATATTCAAATCATTAAGCAAAACAATCAAATAGTTTCATTTTTTTTTTTTTTTTAAAAACTTCATAGTTAAAATTCATAATCAATAAAAAACATTTTGAGCACGCAATACTTATTTTTTACAATGATGCAGAGTAATTATAGATTCAATGAATAGACAAACAAGGAAATCGCACCCTAACCAACAATAGTAAAAATAACAAAATACTTACTTTTTTAATTTCTGTATCGCTAGCATGCCTAGTAACTCCCAATAAATCGTATAATTTAGTATCAGCCATTTTTAACAAATACAATGGCTATTTGCACTTGAACGCAGATATTAAAATGGAATGTACTAGCAAAGCGCTAGTAATTGCTGGAAAAGGGAAAAGAGTTGTGCTGTCTCAACTCCTGTTATGCAAAAATGAGGTTAGTTCTCAGTATATCATGTAATCATAGTGCCACGTATAGTTAATAGTATATCATATAATTCTTAGTAAAATTTGTAGTTCATAGTATATCATGTATTTCATAGTATATCAATATTTCATAGTATATCATATAGTTCATTGTACCAGGTATAGTTCATAGTATGTCATATAGTTCATAGTACCGTGTTTAGTTCATTGTACCATGTATAGTTGATAGTATCATGTTTAGTCATATATGTCATATAGTTCATAGTACCATGTATTTTAGCATTCTTATATATTTGACATCATGTATAGTTGAGTATCATTGTAGTTCATATTATAAAATAAATAAACCCTTCGTTTTTCTTGTAATACCATGAATATTTTTGAAGAAAACTCCTTATACTTTAAATAGACATCAAAATAGCACCATATATGGGCAAAGGACATCATTTGCAGGCCATTTTCCAGAAAATTCTTTTTTTTTTTAAAATAAACCCTTCGTTAAAGGATATCTTTCGTCGTTGACTAGCAGTTTGGCGTTCTGTATATCATACAGTTCAGAGTACCATGTATAATTCATAGTATATCCTATAGTTCATAATAATAGGTATTGTCCATAGTATATCGTATAGTTCATAATACTATGTATTGTTCATAGTATATCATATAGTTCATAGTATATATCATGTATAGTTCATAGTATATCTTATAGTTCATAGTATATCTTATAGTTCATAGTATATCTTATAGTTCATAGTATATCATATAGTTATATAGCACCATGTATAGTGCCATCATAGTATATCATATAGTCCATTCTACCATGTGTATTTTCCAAGACCTTCATATATATATATGAAGACATCATTTAACACATTATTAATTTTTGCTAAATTATTTTATTTTATTATTACTAAATTTGAATTTCTGCATTAAAAGAAGAAAGTTTTGCAAGAATATTATTCCATAATCGAAGACTTTTCCTATTCAAATAGCCTTTAAAAAACACATGGATAGAGTGTTTTACATAAATTCACCCCATGCACTCACTCCCCAAAAATATTTTCTTCCAAAATATTTTATCGAAACTTTTTGAGGAATATTTTTTTTTTTTGCCCTCAAAAACAGTTTTTTTTCTAACTTTGTGGCATTTTTGCATTTGTCTGACTTATCATCGGAAGCATATACACTCATGTCCATAAATTAAGGATAATTCAGAATCACACAGAAATTGAACTCTAAAATAAAAATTTCACCTGAGTAGAATTATCACACACATCTTGAAGAAGAATATGCAAATTACAGGAAACCACCAGATGGCGCGGATAGTACGTCACACTGGCGAGAGTGTAAGAGAGGGGTATATAAGGAATGGTGGCAAAGAAGTAAAATTGTTCACAAGCGCTTTAAAAAGCCTTTCAGTGCAATAACCGCATAGTTATGGCACAAAGGAAGCATTTGGATGATTATTTACGTGGTAGTATTATCAGAAGTCAGGAATGTGGACGTACCCAGCTGGAAGTATCCGAGGAACTTGGAATCCCCCAGAGTGTCATCTCCAGGCTTTGGCAACGATTCCAAGATGATAGTAATGTGAGTAGATGTTACGGCACATGTCGCCCCCGAGTTACAACGCCGAATGAGGGACCGGTATTTAGCAGTTACTGCCAAAAGAAACAGATGGAGCACAGCATCAGACCTGTCTCGTCAGCTCTCTTTCAGCTACCGGTACGACAGTTTCAAGGCAGACCGTGTACAGACGATTAGGCACATTGGTCTATATGCTCGTAGACCTGTCAGATGTGTTCCACTTACCGCAACTCACTGTCGCCTGCGATTAACCTGGAGTAGAGAGCATGCATTGTGGACACCGCAACAGTGGTCTTGTGTGATGTTTTCCGACGAGTCCAGGTTTAGTTTGCAGTCTGATTCTCGCCGGGCATTCATATGGAGAACGCCAGGTACCCGTTACCACCAAGAGAACACCATTGAACGACACCGTTACGGTGGTGCAGGATGGATCGTTTGGGGAGGAATTATTCTTGGTTCCTGAACTGACCTGCATGTTCAGAGTGTAACGATGACAGGCCACATCTATCGGGGTGTCATTCTGGAACAACATGTACGTTTGTTTCGGGGCGCCATGGGTGCTGAATTTCTGTTTATGGATGACAACGCCCGTCCTCACCGTGCGAACATTGTAGACGAATGCCTTCAATTGGAGGATATCACCCGTATGGATTGACCAGCATACTCACCGGACTTGAATACAATAGAGCATGTGTGGGATATGCTTGGACGACGAATTGCAGCCCGTCAATCCCCTCCCACCTGTCTACCGAAACTTCGGAGGTCATTGCTTGATGAGTGGTGTAATATTCCCCAAGATCAGATTGATAATTTGATACCCAGCATGCCTAGGCGTTGTAAGGCCTGTATTGCATCGTCCAGGAGACATACTCCAAATTAACCATCATACTAACCATGTTATGCTGTTTTTTGTAAATAGGTTCTTTTTTAAATTTGCTCCAAGGAGTAAAAAATCGCAATTTTTATTAATTATGTCAAACATATAGCATCATTTTTGCTCTTTTCCTTTTGTTTAATAATAGACTTTACAAATAAGTCAAATTTGTTTTGCTTCTGTCTCTTTCTTTGCCTGAACTTCATTATCCTTAATTTATGGACATGAGTCTATATACACGCTCGTTTGTCCCCATTTGTTAAAAAAAAAGTAATCCGGTTAGGGTTAGTCACTTTACCTTTTAAGCCGGAAGGAAGTGGCTTAGCTCTTTGCCACCTTTGATGCCGCTTCAATCAATCAGCATTCATCTAGAATAAAAAACAACAGATTTCAAAAAAAAATGAAACAAAAAGGATACAAACAATTTGTTTTTTTTTTTTTTTACCTACATTTTCTGTTTTTAGACTTCACTTACTTCTAAGGAAGAAAGAAATATTTCATTTGTTTATTTCTAAATTTCAGGAATATTTTTAGCGATTTTTTTTTTTTATCTGTAGTTTTAGTTTATTTTCTTTAAAGTGTCCTTTTTTGGGGGTAGGTGGGGATGAGTTAGTAGGAGAGAATCTAAGTCTGTAAACTTCAACTTCTCGAAAGGTAAGGAATTTTCTTCTGAATTTGATCAATTCCTTTTGTTTATCTGGAAAGCAAATATTTTCGTTTTTGTACTTTCCAAGAAACCTAAGTTTCTCACGTATCTGCCACAACGTCGCCAGAATAAAATATTCATTGGAATTTTTTATAGGCAGTTCGTAATAATTTCTAATTAAATTTTCAGATGCATTAAAAAACAAAAAGTAAAGAATAATACAATAATAAGATTTTCTCATTCTTAGTTATTACGAATCTCTTTGAAGACATTGACTAAGTGTTTGGCGTTCCGCATATCATGTAGTTCATAGTAGCATGTATAGTTCATTGTATATCACATAGATCATACTACCATTTATAGTTCATAGTATATCATATAGTTCATAGTACCATTTATAGTTCATAGTATATCATGTGGTTCATAGTATATCATATAGTTCATAGTATATCATATATTTCATAGTATAGCATATAGTTCATAGTATATCATATAGTTCATAGTACCACGTATAGTTTATAGTACATCATATAGTCGACAGTAACGTCCAAATAAAAGTCTGAAATGACGCACGGATAGAGTGTTTTACATATATTCACTCCATGCACACATTCCACAAAAATCTCTTCTTCCAAAATATTTTATCGCAATTTTTTGAGGAATACTTTTTTTTTTCATCCTCAAAAGACATTTTTTTCTAACCTTGTGACATTTGCATTGCATGAAGTGGGCGTAATCCGTCTGACTTGTCATCGGAAGCATACATATACACGCTCGCTTGTTCCCCATTTTGTTACAGTTAAAAAAAAAAAAAGAAAAGAAATACTGTTAGGTTTTACCTTTTAAGCTGGTTGGGAATGGCTTAGATCTTTGCCACCTTTGAAGCCGCTTCAATCAATTCGCAACTTCCTTAAAGAAGCGGTTTTAAAAAAAATCAACAACATAAATTTAAAATATAAAAAAAAAAAAGGGTACAAATAATCTGTTACTTTTTTTTTCCTCCAGTTTTTGTTTTGAAACTTCACTTACTTCTAAGGAAGAAAGAAATATTTCATTTGTTTCTTTCTGAATTTCAGGAATATTTTTTTACAGAATTTTTCTTTTATGTGTAGTTTTTTTGTTTACTTTCTTTAAAGTCTCTTTTTTTAGGGGGAGATGGGATGAGTAAGTAGGAGAGAAACTAAGTCTGTAAACTTCAACTTCTGAAAGGTAATGAATTTTCTTCTCGGATTTGACCAATTCCTTTTGTTTATCTGAAAAGCAGAAATATTTCGTTTTTGTAATTTTAAAGTAACCAAGTGTCTCACACCTCTGTCACAACGTCGCCAGAAATAAAATAATCTATTTCATTGGAATTTATTTTTTCATCAGTATAAAGCAAAAGTAAACAATTCGTAATAATTTTCAATGAAATTTTTCAGATGCGTTAAAAAAAAAAGTGAATGGTTAATACTATAAATAATACAAAACAGTCTTTCCTGATTCGTAGTTAATAAAGGATGTATCATGTTTATTGGAAGAAGGCGATTGTAAATGTAGATTCTAATATAATAAAAATTCAATTGTTAGTGCACAAGATGTAACAAAATATCTTTATTTTTTTATGTTCTTTGTTTATCTTTCAAAATAAATCAGTTTATTTTTCAAATTTTTTTCTCATAAGATATAAGTTTCATTAAATCGTATCTTTTAGTCTTTATTTCACTACAAAATTTTAAAATTGTGTTTTTAAAAATGTATGAATCAAAAAAAAAATTATTATGTACTGTTTGAATTTGGATAAAAATTATTAAAATGTGTATTTTAAAAATTTTAGTTCTGCAGAAATACAAAAAAAAATTATTATTACTTTTTTAAATATAAAATATACAAAAAATAAAATTATTTTTATGAAAATATATTAACATTTTGCAATCATCATTGATTTTTTTTTTAACTAAAATAATAAAAATTAAAATAAAAAGTTTTGCATTAATATTATTCCGAAGAACTTTTTATTCAAATATCGTTTTAAATCACACACGAATAAGTGTTTTAATATATTTATCCATGCTCATACTTCCCAAAAATATTTTCTTCCAAAATATTTTATCGCAACATTTTGAGGAATACTTTTTTTTTTTTTTTTACCCTCAAGAAACAGTTTTTTTTAACCTTTGGCATTTAAATTGCATGAAATGCGTAATCCGTCTGACTTGTCATCGGAAGTATATATATATACATGCTCGCTTGTCCCCATTTGTTACAGTTAAAAAAAAAAATGAAATCCGGTTAGGTTAGTCAGTTTTACCTTTTAAGCCGGAAGGAAGTGGTTTAACTCTTTGCCACCTTTGAGGCCGTTTCAATCAATTCGCAGCTTCCTTAAAAAGAGGGGTAAAAAAACAACAGATTTAAAAAATAAAATAAAAAGGATACAAACAATCTGTTACTTTATTTTTTTTTTCCTCTTAGTTTCTTGTTTTGAGACTTCACTTACTTCTAAGGAAGAAAGAAATATTTCATTTGTTTATTTCTAAATTTCAGGAATATTTTTTTTAGAGATTTCTCTTTTATTTGTAGTTTCGTTTATTTTCTTTAAAGTTTCCTTTTTCCTTTTTTTTTTTTTCGGGGGGGGATAAGTTAGTAGGAGAGAAACTAAGTCTGTAAACTTTAACTTCTCGAAAGGTAATGAATTTTTTCTGGGATTTGATCAATTCCTTTTGTTTATCTGCAAAAGTAAAATTATTTCGTTTTTGTAATTTCCAAGAAACCAAGTTTCTCACGTCGCCAGAAATAAAATATTGTATTTCATTGGAATTTATTGTCCACGGCATAAAGCAAAAGTAAACAGTTCGTAATAATTTCCAATTAAATTTTTCAGATGCATTAAAAAATGAAAAGTAAATGAATAACACTAGAAATAATATTTTCTCATTCTTAGTGAATAAAGGATTTCTTTAAAGAACATTTACTAAGTATTTGGCGTTCTTTATATCATATAGTTCATAGCATCAGCTATAGTTCGTGTATATCATATAGTTCATAATACCATGTGTATTTTCCAAGCACTTCTTATATATTTGAAGACATCATTTAACACAAATTTTCCAAAATAAAGTTAACCCTTCGCTTTTCTTTGGAATGAATTGTCAATTGGAATAAAATTGTTAAAGTGCCTTCCTCCTAAATGGCGCGATAGCTCCATGGTGGGCTGTTCTATACGTTTCCGCACACTAATATTCATTCCGCAAACAAAATTTAATGCAAGTTCTTTGCTCAATTAATTCAGACAATTCAAAAATCTCCGAAATCACTTTTAGCATCTCAAAAAGCCAAGCTTATCTCAAACACTAATGAATATTTTGGTGTGAACTTTCACGCAGATGTCGAGGACAGTGCCAACAACCAACAAAAGAGGAAAAAAAAAAATTGAAATTCCATATGCCCGGGAAATTTAAATTGAAAAGTGGTCTTGCTTTTTGGGCACTGTAGTAGGAAGTCGCCAATATCTTCATCTTAGTCTGATTTCAATAAAATCAAGCAGGAACACAGAAAAAACAACAGCGAATACGAAAATCTCCAGAACGAATACTTACTCCACTACTTAACGAGCAACAACGATTATCGGAATTCGCCAGATATCTCCAACAAGAGATAATTTTGTACACCACGCACACCACCAGCTTTTCCCACGTCAAGTTGAAGTTGCAAATAAATGAGATCGACTGGACAACGACAACTGAACTAAAAATAATACAGGTTTCACACCAACAGCGTTTTGACACATTTTTTTTTCTGGCATGCCTCACAAATGCGAATGTTCAGCCCATTATCACGATAAGTAATTTCCTTGTATATGAGTGAGTGTTCTTTCCACGTTCTGTCACGTTATTCATGAGCAATGAACAAATGAGCGGCATGACAACTTCAGCATAATAAATAAGTTCACTTATGTTTTCCACCAACCTAAGTAGACAACGATTCCTTCTTAATAGTCATCATATCGCTCATTAAATTCCGATGATTAATTTAGGTTAAGAAAAAAAATGTTTTTGCAACGTTGGCTGGCACTTTAGACAATTCTTCATAAAATTATAATTGAATATCAATATGCCATGATTTATTCTCAGGTGCTACATATTGTTCTTTAATTTTCATATAGCACAATAAAAATTTGTTAAATGAGAGTATTTAAATAACTTTTGAATAAACATTTAAATGCAAAGAAAGAATTCTCCATCTGATGCAGACGCTGAAACTCTTGTGCCATCAGTGGGAATATTTCATACTTGGTTAATCTTTTGGCATTTTATTGAATCTATGAAAAATAATAATTTCATACTTCACCAAAATAATCATGTATTCTATACATTGCCTTGTCATTCTGTACTATGAATACTTTCATATATTATTGGTAACACAACGAATACACACTAAATTGACACAAATACATGCATATACACCTACACTTACACAAAAAATTTCGTCAACTTATTTTAATATAATATTTAACAAAAAGGAAAGTTACTTTGTTGAAATTAATTTTAAAACAAGGGATAAAATATGTAAGGAATATATGGAACAAGAAGTTGTCGTTGACTGATGTCTGATAACCAGCACAGTTCAGATTCTCGAATTAAGAAGATAAAGAAATCACTTGTAAGATAATGTAATTAGTTATACCTCCAACGTGGCTGATCATTATTGAAAAAGTTTTTTTTCTCCTAGTTGGTATTAATTTAGAAAACGTTGATAGACTACTTTTCTAATGTTAAAATTTTCCTTTTATTAAATTAGTAAGTTAAAAACTATATTCAAAATAAAATTGATGTGTGATGTGACGGGCTTTAAGAAAAACAACAGCGAAACATGGTCTGTTAACCTCTGAATAAAATTTAATTAAAAAATAATGATGAAACAATTATATACTCCTTTTTTTACATATAATAATGTGTTTTTAAATTGATGGCAAAATTTTACTATATGAAGCTCTACATTTTGTGAACATATATTAGTTTTTCTTTAAAAAAAAATTTCATGTCAATAACAACATAATGTATTTTTGTATGTTCAAAACACTTTTTTTTTTCTATTCTTGTCGCCTTACGCATAGGATGAATGATTGTAATAAATCTGAAGAAATTTTCACCTATACATTGCATTCATTATTAACATGATGTAATTTCTACTAAACATGATGATGACATTTTTTAGAAAACAAGCACTTTATCATAAAATTTAAACAACCTTATTCAAAAAAAAAAAAAGGGAAATCCTTGTTACTTTTAAGAATATCGAAAGAAACAATAACAAGAAAAAAAAAAGTATTTTTGTATTTTAATCGTGCTTACTAAACATTCTTCTTTTTTTTTTCTTTATCTTTACTTATCGGTTTACAAGTTAAAAAGAAAACATACTACAGGTCAATGTGGAGTATTAAAAATAATGGAACCATCGGTTGTTTGTGTGGAGGAGTCAGGCAGGGACTTCTCTTTTGTTACCTTCTAGAAAAATTTTGAATCATCGATCAGGGGTATGACATTCTGGAAACTTGGCGATGATCGGTTCTTGGTGAAAAACAACGGAAACCGATCTCCGATAATGTAAACAGATGATTCGATGGTTTATCCTCACGCTTAGAGGGAAACGAAAGAAAGAGAAGAACTAGAAGAAGAAAGAAAAAGAAAGAAAGAAAATGATGAAAAGCGTTAACGCTCCCCCAATTTCTTCCGCCGATTAGACCCAACAGAATTTCAATACTTTTCGATCTGCGGTTTTGGAAGATAGAGAAAAAAAAGGTAAGAAGGTAGAGAAAAAATATATAAGGAGAAAAATGAGAGGATAGGTAGTAGTGGCTATGGCTAAGAATTGGTGCGTTTTTATTAGTGGGCATGAAGCCCACTATTGAAGGACCTAAGGAGAATTGTCTGCTGATAAAACGGAGGTATTCGAGTGAAATAATTCTCCTTTTTTTTTTCCCCCTACTGATTTTGTGTTGAATGAAAAAAAGATTTTTGGAAAAATTATATTCAGTGATTATGGAAAAATTATGCTTTTTACAGGAGAAAAAAAAATCTGATGTCTACTACTGTGTCCAAAAAGTAAGACCAATTTTCTATTTAAAATTCCGGAGCTTGTGAGATTTCATTTTTTTTTTTTTTTTTTTTTAGGTTGCTGGCACTGTCCTTGACATATGTGGGAAATTTAACGCCAAACTATTCATCAGTATTTCAGTTATGCTTGGCTTTGTGAGACGCTAAAACTGATTCCGGCGATTGTTAAAAAGTCCGAATTCATTGAGCAAAGCAAAAATTATGTTTGCGGAAACGTAGCATGTTGCTGAAGGCATTCGGTGAGTATTTCTATATCGGAAAGAAATCTTTACAAGTGGTATAAACAGTTCACAGAATGCGTTGAAGACAAGGAGCGCTGTGGTCGACTTTCAACCTCTACCAACGAAGCTCATGTTCAAAAAATTAAAGATTTGGTGCTTGCAAACCGTCGATGAACAATTAGAGACCTTGCTGCTGATGTTGGAATTTCAAAAGGATCGGTCAATTCCATTTTGGGCCTCAAACGCGTCAAATCTCGATTGGTACCAAAAACACAGAATGCGCCAGCTCATACTACATTGATTCTTCGTGACTTTTTGTCAAATATGAAACCTCATATCGTTCCACAACCACCGTATTCATATCGTGCGACTTCTGGCTATTCCCTAAACTCAAAAGACCACACCGGGGATACCGTTTTGAGTCGATTGAAGCGATTCAACGCGAATCGGCGTGCGCTTTGAAGGGCATCCATACAGATGATTTTTTAGCATGCATTGTGGTTTGGAAAAAAAAAAAATGGCATAAGTGAATTGTGTCCGGAGGGGATCACTTTGAAAACGATGAAATACATTTGGAAGATTAAATAAAGAGTTTTTGAAAAAAAAGTAATTGGTCTTACTTTTTGGGCACAGTAGCACATACGAATTATAGAACAAACAAATCAAAGGTGAAATTGAAAATATATCCTCTCGTGTTGACAAACAGGATGAAATCAGCATTTTGGCCATTTTCAGACGTTAATTGCCGCTACACGTCTTAACATTGAATGACAGTTGCTTTGGAGGCGTTCTTGGGTAAATAGATTTGTCAGTTAAGGAGCTCTTATGTCAAGTTAATTTATGAAAAATTTCTCATCTGAATTAATGGATATTACTAGAATTATTGTGGTTGCGGAATTTAAATTAGTGTCTGAATTAAATTTAAATTACATTAAAAGTGAAAGTTAACAGTTATTCTAGAAGAATAAAAAAAAAAGAATGATAATACATCACTCTTTAATAATAGAGGAAAGAACACCCACGTCAATCTGATTGGCAGGAAACATGGAGAGAGGGTACTATCTCTCTAGCTCCGATTATTACGCAATATTTTAAAAATTTTCCTGAGACTGTAAAGTTTTAAAAGTTTTTGTGTGGAAGGAAGGTATACCCACTTAGTCATTTAAAACAGAGTCGTTCAAATCGTAGCACTACAATAAAAAAAAAAAATTAATTAGGGCAAAAAAATGCAGCAGAGTTTCACCACAATATTTTTGGTTCTGTTTCTGGACAAGCAAGTGTATCGAGTAAATATGGAATCACAGGACAATTATCAAATGGCAATCTGAACACACCATGACGCATTTTTAACGGACGCGAATGAATTGTATTCTACAGTATGTACACGAATTCATGGATCGTATTTTAGAGGAATGTGAAATACACATAAAGAAGCATGTTTTTGTATAAAAATGTGTTGTCGAAAGCAATTGATTTTGGCAGCAGATAGCGTTGACTCCAAACGTCTCTACAAATGTATTTTTCACAGAAAAGGTTTTCTTTTACGCCTGGTAGAGTTTTTATTTCAGCGATTTCCAAAGGCGAGCCACCTCTAACTCATATTTTCCGCATCCATTTGTTTTTCTGAGCAAAAAGGTAGCGGTAAAGGTAGTAACAACCTTATTGTGTGTGTAAAAGTAAACAAAAAGGCTCCCTGGATGAATATTAGAAATGTTTTTACCTTTTAAAAATTGATTCCTGGACATTACGAGACAAAACACATGTGGCGGAAAGATCTAAATATATAAAAATAGTGGATAAGTATGAATAATAAAAAACAGGGAACCCGAGTGTGAGGTACCATCGCAAATGTGTGTGTCTCCAACAGATCGATAACATTGAAGCATTTGTGACCAACGCATGCACATGGCTGTCATCAGAACACAAACCGAACCCTCATTTGTCAGTAAAAGCATGCTGCCTTCACTACATCTTAGTCCCATGCCATCTAATGACCACTAAAAACCAAAGGTGAATGTAAATGGTTTCCATAAGTAGTATACCCCGTTCAGCCCATGATATCAAATAATTATCAACCACTGGACATCATCATTGACAATATTGGACAATTTTAGTGTTGCCATGTTGCTTATTTGATGGACGATAAATCACGACCTTCATATTATTGATCTTCCATAGTTTCCCTTAGCCAGGTAGATGGTATAGATTTGAGCTAACTCTCGTCTACTGTATCAATCAATTTAAAGTATTGGCAGGACGAGCGAGCAGGTAGGGATTACTTGTGAGGATGATCACTTAGCTTGCATAATCCCAAGGATCATCTCCTTTCAAATTCCCGCAGCTGCTGATATATTCTTCTATAGCAGCGAAAAGGTTTATATAATGTTAAAGTATCGTTCTGTGACAAATACACAACATACAAAATAACTAAAAATCAATTATTTATGGTTTAGTGAAAGTGGAGATAAACAATTTTTTACCACGCCCTACGTAATGTAAATATATTGCACATTTATATTCTATGCTTTTGACTCAAATCTTTACTCCAAGTCTTATAGCATTGTAACATTGCTTATTATTTATATAACAAATATTTTTAATATATAGTATATATACACATACTTATATTAATAACTTCTTTATTTTCTTCCTTACTGCTTACAGACTGTTTGCACTAAACATATTATATGCGGTCTGCATGATCAGTCTTATTACATTTGTTCACATATGCCAATAAATAAATAAAAATGTTTGCCCCATAATTAAAAGAATACTTCTATAATGATTTTTCTCCCGAAAAGAATTGGCATACAATTCTAAAAAACTAGTATTATCTGAATTATCACAGCTTTTCTTGTTTTTATTAGAGATTTAAACCTTATGTTATGTATAGAATATAAAAATTAGAAGAATATTCTTTTTTAATATATGTTAACCTAATAATCAGATATGGATTATAATTTCATTATAAGAATTGAGGATTTAAAAACTATCGGATTAAATGTTTTTAATTTTTAAGGCCTGCCCATGTTCGTTACATGCATCATAATGCTTACATATCTTCTTTGAATTTAATGTTTTAAGTAAAGCAAAAAAATACGTTTATCCAAGGAATTAAAGTATGAAAAAAAATTTTTTTTTTTATATTCATATAGAAATTCACAAAAATAAGAATAATTAAATAACATCAATTTTTGACCATAAAATTTTTAAGAAAGTTTCAACAAAGTATATAGAAAAATATATTTTTATATTGCTTATATGCTTATTATTGCTTATATTGTTTATATATTGTTTATTTAATGCGATTAAATATTATTAGGATGTCACAATCCCTTTTCGGCATTAATTACAACGTAAATTCATGTAAAATTTAAAATCCTAATTTGTATTACAACTGAGGTCAAGACTTTAAAATTAGAACTAACATTTTAATTGCGTACCTTTACTTTCATACTTAACTAAAGCAGGTAAAGAACTCAAATTTATAAATTTGTGAATTACAAGATGAAAGAATAATTACTATTAAATTAATTAATTATCTAAGTGGAATTGCCAGGCTGTTTCAATATTCTCTTAATAAGAAAGTCCTTTTTTACTCTTTAGCTTTAGTTTAATTTCGCTAATTATATTATTTTTACTAATTTATATCATTAATTTGTTTTTTATGTTTACTTACTTTTATTTTTAGATTAGTTAATGTTATTAATTTATATAAATATTAAGGAAAAATATGTTTAAGTAATTAATATTGTATAATTGTAATTAATTGTAATAAACTGTAAAATTAATTTATATAATTATTAAGAAAGTAAACCATCATTAAATTATAGAATCTAAGATGTTAAATTAAGTTTATTCTTTCAAATTCTTTCGATATAATACAGATAAATTCTTATTAAATTAATTGTTGTCAAACTATTTAGTTCTTATGTACTTCTCTTTATACAATTTATTGAGTTGTTCATTGTTTTGACATTAGTTATGATAATTAAATAAAAAATATTTTTCATAAAATTCCCATTTGAAAAAAAAAAAAAAAAAGCTCAAAAAATAATTAAATAAATAGACTTTAGTAAGAAATATGTTTCCCGACTAGCCGCAGCCATGTTCTCGAGTCCACAGCCATGGTCTGAGAGTCCATGCTGCTGCAAACGTCGTCGAACTGTTCGTGCAGACACTTGTTGTCTTGCAAACGACCCCAATTCTTGACTCAAGACTCGTGACGTGGCTGCACGATGCGTTTTGGCTTGTCTTCTCGGCTGCTAGTGATAGGGGCAGTTCAGATCCAGCATGGGTTCCACATTACCGTCCTGAACCCATCGTTTCCATATTCTGCTAACAGTCATTGGATCTCGATCCACGCGAGCAGCAATACTGCGATACGATAAATCGCAATCCAGCAATCTACTACAATTCGACCTTTATCAAAGTCAGAAACTTGCTGGTAGGCATTTCTGCTTCTTGCACGAGGCATCAGAACAACTTTTCACCAGGCAACAACGTTCAAACGCAATTTGTGTATGAGAAACCGCCTGAACAATTCCCTCATTTAACATTACAGGTTTCGTTACCGGAGCCTGCTTTGTCTGAATGCTCTGAAAAGCTAATCATTTGCATATCGCAGCACCTTCTTCTTGTCGTTTAAATTCCAATTCTGAAGCAATTTTAATGGCCAGTAGTGTACTATAAACATTTATCGTAAAAGCCTCATTAGAAAAAGTAAAAAAGCACAAAAATAAATAAACTTTAGTAAAAAATATGTCTCTCGCCTAGCTTTAATACGTTCTTGGCATTACTTTTCTAAATTGTAATTAAGTTTTAAAGGAAAAATATTATACATGTATCAACCATTAGACAATTTATATAAAGTGTGGAATAATAATTATCATGTTTGAATAGACTACTAAGTTTTGTCTCTTGACATAATTTATTCTCTTGACGTCTCTTGACATAATTTATTGAGTTATTCATTGTTTTGAGATCGAATATAATAATTAACTGTAAACATTTATTTGAAAGCACTTTTAATCACTTTGTGGCATCACTTTTCTAAATTGCAATTAAGTTTTAAAAGAAAATATCATACATGTAACAACCCTTGTGATAGATCAATGAAACAGGTGGACTAAAAGATTCACTATTTTCCAAAATTATTTGATAGAAGTATGGTATGTGATTTGAAGTGGCCTCACCCATTTCTTCAATATATTCAATAAGCCAGTCGACCAGTCTCATCTCGGTGAAGTTCGACATTCAAATAGAATAGGATATGTCTACACTTATAGCAATAACATACATACCAATCCAATATCATATTTCTCAACTGTCAGTAATGCTCTTTAAAACACAAAAAGTTTAGTATGACGACTCAGAAATACCAACTAAAACTATGTTATCACATCGACAGGAATTTGATCTTTCAGAAGTATACAATTTGCAAATGATTACAGGTGGTATTTCCTAAGTTATTCTATGTGGATCAGAATATTTGAATCACTGTCAAAGCCTAGTCGGTCTTTACCCCGGCTAGCCAACCCAAATGATCTTGAGGGCCACTTTGAAATGCATCCTAACTCCGCGGGCCGAATATAAAATTATGTATCTCCATATTAGATTTAGACCCACTATAGACATTTTTTGAAGTGAAAATTAAAACATAATGAGTTATTATTTTTGTGTGTATTATTATTCTTACATGTAAACATACATAACATAATAAAAATGATACTAAACGCACATTGTAAAGAAATATACAACACTAAAATTGAAATATAAAAAATATAAAAAAAATGAAATCATTAAAAAAATATTTATTTTACTAGTACGATATTTGTTTCTCCACTCTTTCACTTGGCCTTTGCTCTCAGTTTGGGTATTTGCACAATTGGGTATCATAATTGGTGCTGCAAGTTAGAGTCCATTATGTTTGAGTGTGTTTTTTGTTTGGTCAATTCCATTTCAGAAAAACACGAAGCGCGGGTGTAAGTTGAACCAAAAGCGCCAACAACTTGAACTACGAATCTGGTTTGCTCTGCTATCAACAATCAGCTGTGCGTATCTAGAGATGGTCACTGAGGTCATTTAAAGTAAAACAGAGAACCTGTTATATTAGATGTGAGAAGATGTGTGGAGCATCATGAGTTCGCAGAATATAATTGAATCATTCTGCGAACTCATAACTGTAAACTCATGAATAAAACAGGCAATATCTGTCATATATTCGCAAGAATATTATATTATTTTAGATATTTATAATATTATATAGAGTATTATATTATTAATTTTTTCTCTTAATTTCGACAGTTTATTTTTGAATATATGGATGCACACATAATGTATTTTTTTAATACATTGGCTTTTATTACTTTGGTCATTATAAACTAAATATATTTTCTAAAAGTGTGATAAATATCACTGCATATTCAAGGCGGGCCGCGGGCTGGACACCCCTGTTTTATATGTTCTATCACCGTTTTATAACTAATTACGTAAACATATGTTTTACATAAACGGAGCCGTTTGTTAAGAATCTCCGCGATCTTCACAAATAATATATATATATACTTGTGGAGATTATACATAAATATGGGAAATACGTCGTTAGATGAATATTTGACGATCTCTATGTATATATGTAATACTACTTAATATTCAGCATAAAATGATATTAAAAGGGGAGAGGATGATGAAAATTTATGAATTCAAAGTATATAAATTTATGTAAGAAAGTTGGTGAAAATTATCAAAATTTTTATGGTTAATTCAACAAAATATTACCAATTATGTAAGTGTATATAAATAAATTCTATGAGTAAAAATAAATTAACAATTAAATGAGATAATTGAAGATATTAATATTTTCACATTTAGATCCTTTTTTTCAGTCTTCCGTGAAATATAAAGAAATTCATAGATTAATAATTAAATAATTGAACGGTTTAACACGGCAAGCCTTAAAAAATAATTGATTTTTTTTTTTTTTTGAAAAAATTCCTGTAAACCAATAGAAAAATAATTCGTAATACATCACAATAGCCATCAAAGCAGGCCAGATTTCACGCATAATATAATTTTGCAATAAAATAAATTACCAAACAAATACAAGCAATCGAAAAAAAGATGAATTTAAAACAATGCAAAAAAAAAAAAAAACATATATAAGTTGGATTTAATATATGACGCAAAATGCGTGAAATACGATGTCACGCTACACGAGATGCGACTATAACGAAATTCTTTCAAATCTTTTAGTTCAAAATTTTCAATCATTGATTCGGAACCTGTTATTAAACGCCATGTTAAATTGAATTGCGTACAAAATTTTAAAATTAAAACTTAAATTAAATCTAAAACAAAATGAAGCCAAGTTCAACAAGCCAATTTTCCACAAATTGTTTTCAACTTTCGAAGAAATTAAACAGACATGATGTCTTGAAAGCTGCCCTTCATCTCCAGAAGCTGAACAATTGTTCCGCCAATAGCCTCAAAAAGTACCTGGCAAGTCAATACAACGTTGACTGCAATACGCTTGATGCAACCATCAAACCTATCATGAAATGCGCCATGGATCGCAACATTTTGAGCAACCTTGCCCATACCGCAAAGATTTCAGAAACTAAAAGACGCAGGAAATCTTCTGGACGCAAAAAACGAAAGAAGTCATCTGGAGGCAAGAAACGCAGGAAATCTTCTGGTAGGAAACGACGTAAAAGCTCTGGTGGAAAACGTAAAAGAAGGAAATCCAGGAAAAGTGCTGCATCAGACGAAGATTGATCAGAAAAATTAAGCACAGAGAGACTCTCAAAATTTATATACCATCAATTTTTAAAAATGAAGTGGTCCACTAAAATATTTTGCTTTTAAATATTTCACTAAATGCTTAATAAATAGTCAGTTTAAAATGAATGTGTCATTCTGTTTTTCTTGGGCGTATATCTTTTGAGAATAAAAATGTAAAAAAGTTGGCCAAATCGCAAAATAGTGGCAGTTGAGATTTGGCAACTTTTTTGGCGCCAACTGGGTGATAAGCCACCATATGTGGCACTTGCGTCACCAGGTGTGGTTTCTTGTACTATTTGCAATTCACTTTACTTACAAGGCAACCCGTTACTTGGCGTCCTTTGACAAAAAAATTTTTGACGCAAATTCCAAAGGCCCCTATTCTGCGATTTTACCGTAAAGTTATTAAATACGATTTTACATCTTTGAAAACTTTAATTTTCATATCACTTTTTATTTGTAATTATTTTTGATATCTTACACTGTATTTTGAATTAAATATACATAAATTTAAGTATTATGCTTTGTAAATGTAATACGCTATCGCAAATTTGAATTGCAGCAACTGGTAAAAAGATGTAGGCTATATTTACATGTTGTCGAATTGCATTTATTGTTTAGGAAACTTACGAAA
Organism: Caerostris extrusa; assembly: GCA_021605095.1. Classification (NCBI taxonomy): domain Eukaryota; kingdom Metazoa; phylum Arthropoda; class Arachnida; order Araneae; family Araneidae; genus Caerostris; species Caerostris extrusa. The sequence continues at coordinate 78,965 of BPLR01014510.1, forward strand.
TTTGCAGAAAAAAAATAAAAAAAAAAATGGCCTAAAAATCGCAGAGTAAAAAAATTGGGACAATTAATTAATTTTGGAATTTTTGGCGACGTTTTTTTCTGGTCAAGTCAACTGGTAACCTTGATTTCATGACCTGTTTGGAAAGTTCATTTCACTCATGTGTCCGCGGGCAGCGGGTTTTCTCACCCCTGGTCTATACAGACCGAAATAGCTTTCGGGCAGCGTCACTTATACAGACCGAGAGTTTTTGCATAAGAGTGTTTTTACCGTCCTATATTTTTTCTCCTAGCCTGTATGCCTATAGGAAACATTATTACAGACATGCATGTAATATTTCCTATGAGCATACGCGCTAGAAGAAAAAAATATCGGACGATAAAAACGTTATGCAAATACTCTGTATTGTCCCAAATCATTGGACAATAGAGACAATTGGATCCAAAATAATTAGATCCATTGAATAAGCACACACACAAAAAATCATCCTTCGTAAATCCCTTGATTGTCAACATTGTCAATCACTTGATTGTGAAGACATCAAATGAAAGTAGTAGTATATATATATCGAAATAGGAAATAATATATTGAAATTTGAAGGTATCTGGATAATCTAAATATTGCTGAGGTGTCATATTTAAGTTCAAAAAGCATAGAAACTCAAAATTTCTGATCTGATATTTCTGAATTTATACAAGCGTAAGATTATTTAAAAACTACTGGTGTATATGTTATACTATTTAAATGACAAAATATAAGGATAGCTGCTCAAGTTTTATGACACAAGGATAGTTATTTAAATTTGATGCAAGGATAGCTTTTGAAATTATCTGATGCATGGATATATTTAATTAATAAATTTGATTTTAATAACAATAATTCCCAAATATCCTTGAGTTTTCGCAGAATTTTATACATTTTAATTAAATTCAATTTATAGCATAATTGACTGATTTAAAAAATCGCAAAAGACCTCGCGCTGTACTGAATATTATTCATTAATGTTTCGATATCCTCCATTCCGAACTACCATTTAGTTTTTCCGCTCAGTCACAATTTTTCCTTGTTTGTTTTTATTGTTTTTTTATTACCTTCTTAAAAATTATGTGCATAATTTTTTTTTATTATCTAATAAAAAATATAAATAATTAATAAGTTAATTTTGTTGATATATTAGTAAACTTAAAGCTTAAGAAACTTCTCTCATTCACAAAGCAGGAGATAGAGGTTGCTAAGCAACCAAGGTTCTCCGTCAAATCGTCGTCGTCGTTTATAGCATAATTGCTTGTATTAAAAAAAAAAATTTTTTTTTTTTTTTTTTTGTGTCTAGATCAGAGTATTAAAAGCTTTTTGTAATTGTATAAACTAAAATTGTAATTTTTAATGAACTTGATATTTTTAATTACATTTATCAACTAATTATTCAATCAGTTGTGACATAATATTACAGAAAAATTGCAGAAAATAGTAATTTAATATTGACATACATAAATTTATAATTTTTCAATTCCTTCTATTAGCTCACACTCTCCCTAAATATATCTTGTTCAAATTTTCAATTGTTAATAAAATACTTTTTATTCATTCACTCAAGTTCAAATACATTTTTTAACTTGTAGTGGATGACACTTGATGTTAATACAGTCTTTTCAAATATTAATCAAGTAATTAAATTTAATTAACTAATTTTAGTTTTTTTTAGATTTAAGTTTCATATATCTACCAATAGATGGCTCCAAATAAACTTAAAAAAATGAATAAAATTATTTATAATGGACTTTCTGAAATATAGTGAAAAAAAAAAAGTAGGAATTGACTTTAAAATTTTTTTTTATATTACTTGTTTCGAATTACAACATCAATCGTATTTATACACTTCTCTCATCAACAAAAGATAGCCTCAATTAAGCATAATTTCTGTATATTTCCAGAAAAAGTATAATTAAACATCAAAAAGAATTTTATTATATCAGCTAAGAATTAAAGATTTCATGATCATACATCAAAATGAAAACCAATGCATCACTTTTAAATAATGGAAAATGGAAAGAAAAATATTCTTCAATAGAATTATGAATTTTTAAAGCTGTACAGAAGTTCTTACTAGTTATAAAAATTATTCCAATGAGTAAAACTATTCCTTAATGATCAAATAGGGAATTGTAGCGATAATTAATTTAAGATATATTACTCGCCAAATGATGTATTAGTTGAGAATTCATTTCTCCAAATTTTTTTTTCATTGAAATCCTAAAGAAAATATATTACAGAAATTAGTTGATAAATGTTCCCCAATGACAAATTATCACCTTAGTTATAATCAATGATTCTAATACTTCATGATTTTACTTTTTTTGTGTCCCTGATCTAGAAGATGAGTATTAGTCATTGCTTTCTTTCAAAGACTTCTATCGTTTGATTAAAAGACATAAAAATGAAATAATCATTCAGATCAACCATAATTTATTATTTAATGTAAGATTGTAACATTAAATTTCTTTTTTTTTTTATAAATCGATTTTCTTCAAATAATTTTTTTTTAATTTACTCCCGTTGATTTTTAAGCATGAAATGAATTTTACTTTAAAATGCTAGACGAGTTGTAAAAATTAAAATAATCTAGATGATGTCAAATTAGGATGATGACAGGTTTGCTGCCACATGCTAAATAAAACAAAATTATTGCATTATATTCTACATACTTTTAAATTTTTTTTTTTTTTTTTAATTTTCAAGTAATTTCTCTGACAAAAACAACAAAAGCATTGTTAAACAATTATTTGCAAAGAAATATACATAATAATAGCCCAGTTTCACTATTCCATTCCAAGCCATTCCATTTTAATTTTAGCTAGCTTTCATAAAGCTAGCTAAATGGAATTATAAAACATCTATGTATGATAATTCAAAAATATATCATTTTTGTAGCTAAAATTAATAAATAAATAAATAAAAATGGTTGCAAAAAAAAATATCAACATTATACATTAAGTAATATTGTTACATAGAAATAGAAATGGATCTTATCTCCATTTTGTTATATATAAAGCATTCTATAAATTACCAAAGATGTTTAGATTCAACAACTGGAAGACGTTAATTATTAATTGTTAATTGGAAGAAAGTGGAGGGATTTTTTTGTCTTTTTATATAACATCCAAAGCCATCTTTTTATATTTAGGATCATCTTATTGTAGATTAACACGGAGATCCTTGGCTGCGTAGCGGCCACTAGCTCCTTCACTGTAAAATGTTGAAACATAGCGGTGGTCCCATGCCCTTTGAGTTAACAAGAAAAATAGATAATTAAATGCCCTTATTTTGAAAAACATTTAATTTTTTTTAATAAAATGAAAAAAAATGAAAAATAACAAAAATTTCAAAAAGTATAGATGTTGATAAAGTCAATTGCATGTAAAAAAAAAATAATAATAATAAAAATAAAACAGAAGCGAACTTTTTTCATCTAGGCAGTTGTAAGGAATTAATTTAAAATATTTAGAACAGTGCGAGGTCTTTTGCTATGTTTGAGGGAAGAAATATCATAATCGTAATTTTGAAGGTTATTTAAAACGGGGTTGTTGATGTTTTGCATATCATTATAGAATTTAGTAGAAATTTTGTGAGCAAATTGTCTTAAACTTGGAATCGAGAGAGCTCGTCTAATATCGTCATTACGAAAGTACCAGGGTGAATTCGTTAACATTCTGAAAGTTTTGTTCTCAAGCCTTTGAATAATTTCAAAATTGCAACAGAACCTCAAACTGGGTTTGCATAAGCTAATACTGGACGTAGATAAGAGGTATATTAGAATTATGTTTAGGATCATTAAATGGTACAAAAAACGTAATCATGATTCAGTCTTACGTTTGCAACTGTGACTAATCACATTTTTGATTATAAATAACATTTATTATTATACATCGCTGTACATATTATGATTCAATATTCCATTAGTAAAGCCAAAGTTCCTTACGCCAGAGGTCAGAGGATTCATATAACCTCAAAAGAGAAATATAGCCTCTTCCATATTCAATGTTGAAGATGAAGGTATTCCTGTTTTGGTTTACGCTGTACAATTCTCACTCCATCAGATCCAAAAATAATGAAATACTTTTATTTCGTTTTATGAAATTTATAATCAAGAAGGGTTTTTTTTTGTAAATCCTAAGTGTAGTTTATGATTTTATTGTTACAAGAATCTTTTTCTTGTTGCAACTGGGCAATGGAAGAAATTGGAGAAATATTGACTTTATATATATAACACCCTTAGGATCATTAAATGGTACTTTCAAAGGATTCATCCAAAAGTTGGGATCATTAAATTGTACAAAAAATCGTAATCACGATTGAGTGTTATTTCTGCAAACTCTTGATTATAAATAACACTTTTATGGACGATGTGTATATAATGATTAAATATTCCATCAGTAATGACTAAGTTTCCTACACCAAAGGACATAGGATTCATACAACCTCAAACAGGAATATAGCCTATCCATATTCAATGTCGAGGATGAATGTATTTCTCTTTTTGGTTTATGCAGCACCTTTTTTTTTTAGCACCATCAGATCCAAAAATAATGAAATACTTTTTATTTCCTTGTATAAAATTCATAATCATGAAGATTTTTTTTTGTAAATCATAAGCGTAGCTTATGATTTTTTTTTTGGGGGAGGGTTGGTCATGAATCCTTTTCCTGTTGCATCTTGGTGGTGGAAGAAATTAGAGAAATTTTGACTTTTATATATAACATCCAAAGCATCATTAAAAGGTATTTTGAAAGGATTAATCCAAAGTTAGGATCATTAAATGGTACAAAAATCTGATTGAGTGTTATTTCTGCAACTCTTGATTATAAATAACAATTTTATATAATGCATCGATGTGCATATTACGATTCAATATTCCATCTGTAATGGCTAAGTTTCCTACACCATAGGATGGATACAACCTCAAACAAGCATGTAGAATCCTCCATATTCAATATTGAAGATGAATGCATTTCTGTTTTGGTTTACGTAGCATCTTTTTCGCTCCTTCAGATCAAAAATAATGAAATACTTTTATTTCTTTTTATAAAATTCATAATCATTTGAAGATTTTTTTTGGAAATCTAAGCGTAGTTTATGATATTTCTGCGTGACGAGACATTTTCCTGTAGCGATTCGGCCGTAAAAACAAATTTCTCAGCAGGTATTTTTATTATACTTAATACTTAATGAAACGTGTACGTCAGCGTTTTTGAAACTGCTGCAATATTAGAATTACTAATATTCGACTTTTTTTCCAGTTCATAAACAATGGATCTACGAACCTAAAGAGTTGAAGAGAGATAGTCGATCACTATATGCTTGATTAAATAATGTTGAAAGGCTCCAATTTTTTAATTATTGACTGCATGAAAAACCAAATCTACCAATCAAAATTGAGATTCCATTTACTGTTTTACTTCTTTACGAAGTTTTTAAAATTAACTTTTTTTCAAAAATAAATATTTCCCAGTCTCTTTCCCATGTTCCAGTGTTATACAACAAAGTACAAAATCAAATTTTTAATTCAGGATATATACTGGTAAGAGTCTAAAACAATTGTAAATGATGATAATAAATTTGAATATTGTACAAGTAAGTATATATATATATATATATATATGTATATCCAATGACAATAAAAGGAAAGGGATTATGAATTTTTCTCTAACACTATACTTTTTTTAAAAAAATGTATATATTTTTATTTAATTCAATAAATAAAATACATTAAAAATTAATGTGTACAACAACTTTGTGCCCTAAAAATGCAAAAATCCACGTTAAGCAAAATTTTAAAAATACCCTGTATTAATTTATTTTCCGTCTTTTTATACAACATGTGCATTAACATTTAAAATGTGTTTAAATAAATAATGTAAATGACGTAAAAATAACTGACAAAAAAAATAAATGACGCAATGCAATAAATGATGTAAAACACTTGATAAACATGTTTTTATTTTAAATTAAATTTCAGATTAAATATTTAACGTTAATGTATTTGAATCACGTAATTATATATATATATATAGTATATATATATATATATAGGTCTGTTATGCCCAAATATATATGCATATATATATATATATATATATATATATATGGACATATATATATGAAACAGAAACTCATTAAATTCTTATGCATTTAGAAAAGATTTTACATTAATAATTTATCAATTATTTTTAAATAAATTTTCAAAAATTATAAATTGCTGGCTATTGCATATTTATTATAATAATACTCTAATGTTTAATCACTGTATATTCTAACAGTAAATAATTACTTTACGTCAATATTATTTGTACCCTCATCAAAACAGGCACATTTATCAGCAGGCAAAATATATTGATGTCATAAATTACAATTTTTTTAATTAAAATATTACATTTGTGCTTCGTATTTGTTTTTAATTTATATTGAAGTGTTTATTTTTAATAAAAACTGTTTTACGATTATCTGTACAAAAGTATTTATTTTATAAAAAGAATTTTTTTGTTGCTTAACTTTTACGAGACTTATTGTTTAAGCAACAGAATTATCCAGAACAGGATTTCACTTACTAGTTACATTATTATTAGGATTTCACTTACCTGATTCCACTAACAATTTAAAATTATTAATCATACTTAACAAATCAATTACATATAATAGTTAATTTAAATTTCTTAATAATTAGGCTAAATTGAAAATTTTTGTTATTTACTTCTCATGTAATATCTCCATCCTTAGTATAATCCTGAATATACCGATGCATTGTCACACACAAGATGTTTATTAATTATATTAATCTCTCACTGCGACATAAATGATCTGAGTGATCGTTTCATTAATATTATGTGGATTGATCTAATAATTTGAATGTGTCCTTGTAGATCTCAGTTGAGATTTGCATCCGTATCAGGGCAAGCGCATTCATTAGCAATTATAAGATATTAATATAATCATTGGACAAATGAAAGCCAAAAGTCAATTTTAAATCAATTTTTATAGAATAATGGTTACTTTAAAATTTTCAGTGTATATATTGCTTAAGCCAGATACTTCTTGTTATATTTTTAGGATGATTTTGATTTCAAGATACACTTGAAATCTGATTTATAATTATGTGAGATAATCTATCTTAACCCTTATAAAGGATAATTGAGGTTTTTAGCATCTTTCTTAGTTATTTAATAATAATGGGCATGAAATTAGAAATAACAAAATTAAGGTGTTTCCATTTATCCATGTTTCCTTTACTTTGCTGTCAGAACGGTTTTCATCATCATAGTTTTGTAATATGACGCAAACATAACATATTTTATCTAACATAAGGGGTATATCTGATATAGGCTGACAAGAAAAGCTGCGGAACTTTCTTTTCAAATTTCTTTTGATCAACTAAATAGAATAGAGCTCAGATTCTAGTGAAATGTAGTTTACAGTGATAAAATTTAATTTGATTAATATTAAATTGCTCGTTAGGTTTGTATAATGTATCAACGTATAAAGTGTTGCTACTTTATGGGTAAATTTACAAGTGAAATAAAATGATAACATATGAGTATGCAAACCTTTAAAAAAAAAAAAAAAAACGTAGGTGCTAAATTTTGACCCCACAGCAAGTTTGATATTTCCCAAAAATTTCAGATCCTACAACATTAAATATACTTATAAAAATATCCCTGAATTTATTTCATCTTTCTTTTATAAATAATGAATTTAGTTTTAAAAAATCAATATTGATAATCCTACTACTAAGTAGCTCAAATAAAAAAAAGTATATTTTCATCGACGCACTCATAAACTAAACATACATATATACATACATAATTATATACATACATACATATATACATAAACATACATATATACATAAACATACATATATACATACATACATACATAAACACATACATACATAAACACCATACATACATACGTAAAAAATATGCATAAATAACAGTTTACGTAAAACTTTATCATGCACACAATTCTATTATGCTAAACATACATAAATAAATTGTATGTGTGATAAAGTTTTACATAAACTATTTATTAAAAAAAAAAAAAAATGATGAAAGCATAAATGAAATACTTTTCTAATTAAAAACTATTTTGTTTAATTTTCTATAAAGTTTATTCATGTTTGAGATTACATGCTTAAATATAAAGAAATCCTGACAATAACCGCTTTAACAAAAACATTGTAATGATTAACTAATTTTCATTATGATTCAACTATTGATAATTCTTTTAAATTTTTAAAGATTATTTGTCGAAAAATATCTTCATAATTAAAATAACAATGCATAATTAAACTATAAAACAATACGTATAATTATCGGTTAACTCCGAAATAAACGCTTCTGTAGTATGCAATCACGCATAATTTTAAAACTGTCTACACAATAGAGAATGTTTAATTTATCAGATACATATAAGTCCATTAATTTAGAAACTAAACAATAAAAAAATTTTTAATTTCAAAGCTGTAGTACCTTATTTCTGCTTCATTTGTTGTAGTACGTTGTTACTACAACAGATTTCAATTATTGTTTAAAGCGCTTCCACCGAATTTCAAATTTTAGAAAGGTTTACCCAGAAACATTCTCGTTCTCTCTGAAATTCCTTCGTATTAACACTTCCACTTCATTGAATTTCACTGTTTCCCAATGCTTTTGTTTTACCCAGCGCTTTTCCTATACATTAATTAGCTAAAGAGAACGGTAGGAATTCAGCAAGAGGTCGATCTTCTCTCTATCTATAAGAGATAGAAAAGGAGAGATGAATAACTCTTCCTTAAAAGCGTCCGTTTGTTAATGTCCGCGTCCCCCTATTATTACATTATAGGAAGTCTTGAAAGAGCCCCTGTATTTAAAGCGGCCGCAAGACGGCGGTAATTAGATTACTTTAATTCAGACTCTTTGCTGTCTAATTAAGGGATTGCAAGGTTCCAGTTCAGTTTCGCGAAGACGGAAAAGCCACAAGGGGTTTCGAAACTTTTACGTATTTGTTCGATGCATTGGATTCGGTATTTCATTTTGATGATTTGAGGCGGCTAAAAGACAAAAGGCACTGCATTTTTTTATCTTCCTCTGTTGGGTTCCTTATTAAAAAAATCTCTTTAATTTCTCCATCGTCAAAATAACGATGGTAAACATTGAGCAAAGTCAATGATTTTGTTATTGCTCCCCAGTGAATAGGTAAAGTTTTAGAGGCAGTATAAATATAAGTAAGTTTAATTAATTCGGTAGTTCTGTTTGTTTGATTCTTCGGAAAAGTTTCAACTTTTGTGGCTCAAAATAAATGAATTTTTCTTCAATTATTTGATTGTGGTTATTTGAAGTCTTAAATTTTGGTTAATTATTTTTAAAATATAAAGAACTTAAATTCTTTTAAATATAAGCTTTTCATTTATGCGTATTATATACAGTTAATTAGTCTATTTTTTAAATAAATAATTTAAAATAATAATTAAAAGCAAATAAAAAATAAAAAATTGAGAACAATGAACACATAATTTTTAAAACTGTCTAAACAATAAACAATGTTTAATTTATTAACATCTAAGTCCATTAATTTAGAAAACTAAACAATAAAAACATTTTTAATTTCAAAGCTTATTACTTTGTTTCTGCAAATGTTTGTACGTTTTACTACAATAGATTGCAATTATTGTTTAAAAGCGCCCCACCGAATTAATTAGCTAAAGAGAATGGTAAAATTCTTCGTATTAACAGCAATTGAATTTCACTGTTCCCAATGCCGATTTTGTCCCCTCTATCTAAAGAGAACGGTAATTCAGCTTAAGAGATAAGAGATAGAAAGAGAGAGATGAATAACTCTTCCTTAAAAGCGTCCGTTTGTTAATGTCCGCGTCCCCCTATTATTGCATTATAGGAAGTCTTGAAAGAGCCCCTGTATTTAAAGCGGCCGCAAGACGGCGGTAATTGGATTACTTTAATTCAGACTCTTTTGCTGTCTAATTAAGGGATTGCAAGGTTCCAGTTCAGTTTCGCGAAGATGGAAAAGCCACAAGGGGTTTCGACAACTTTACGTATTTGTTCGATGCATTCGACTCGGTATTTCAGTTGTGATGATTCTGAGGCGGCTAAAAGACAAAAGGCCTGCATTTTTTTATCTGCCTCTGTTGGGTTCCTTAATAAAAAACCTTTCTAATTTCTCCGTCATAATAACGATGGTAAACATTGGACCAAAGTCAATGATTTGTGTTGTTCCCCCAGAGAATAGGTAAAGTTTTACAGGCAGTATAAATATAAGTAAGTTTAATTAATTCGGTAGTTCTGTTTGTTTGATTCTGCTGAAAAGTTTCAACTTTTGTGGTTCTCTTCAATTATTTGATTATGGTTACTTATTTTAACCCAATGTCTTAAATTCGTTTAGTCCTCAAAAAGTTATATAGGGGATGCCTTTTTAAATATAATTCATAGTAATTAAATATATGTGTTTTTAAAATTATGCTTACAATTCATTTATTTAATTAATTAAGTAAATAATTAAAACTTTTTAATAAAAAATAAACATTAAGAAGAACATTAGAAAATGAATAAAATAGAATAAAACACTAATATAAAGAATAAATACACTAGAATATTAAAGAGTAAGGACACTAATAAAGAATAAGAATAATTAATTATTATATTAAATAATAAAAATTAATATATTAAAGAATAAAAGTACTAATAAAGAATAAGCACACTAGAACAGTAAATAAAGCATAATTTTTAAAACTTTCTAGACAATAGCGAATGTTTAATTTATCAGTTACATCGAAGTCCATTAATTTAAAACTAAACAATAAAAAACTTTCTAATTTCAAAGTTGTAGTACTTTATTTCTGCTTCATTTGTTGTCCGTTATTACTACAATAGATTTCAGTTATTGTTTAAAGCGCTTCCACCGAATTTCAATTCTAGAAAAGGGTTTACCCAGAAACATTGTCGTTCTCTCTAAAATTCCTTCGTATTAACACTTCCACTTCATTGAATTTCACAGTTCCCAATGCCTTGCTTTACCCAGCGCAACGCTTTCCCCATACATTAATTAGCTAGACAGAACAGTAGGAATTCAGCAAGAGGTCGATCTTTCTCTATCTATAAGAGAGATAGAAACAGAGAGAGAGATGAATAACTCTTCCTTAAGAGCGTCCGTTTGCTAATGTCCGCGTCCCCTATTATTACATTATAGGAAGTCTTGAAAGAGCCCCTGTATTTAAAGCGGCCGCAAGACGGCGGTAATTAGATTACTTTAATTCAGACTCTTTGCTGTCTAATTAAGGGATTGCAAGGTTCCAGTTCAGTTTCGCGAAGACGAAAAAAGCCACAAAGGGGTTTCGAAAACTTTTACGTATTTGTTCGATGCATTCGACTCAGGTATTTCATTTGTGATGGTTCCGAGGCGGCTAAAAAGACAAAAAAGCCTGCATTTTTTTTTTTTTATATGCCTCTGTTGGGTTCCTAATAAAAAAAAAATCTTCTCTAATTTCTCCATCGTCATAATAACGATGGTAAACATTGAACCAAAGTCAATGATTTTTGTTGTTCCCCAGCTGAATAGGTAAAGTTTTAGAGGCATTATAAATATAATTAAGTTTAATTAATTCGGCAGTTCTGTTTGTTTGATTCTGTTTGTTTTTTGCCTGCTGAAAAGTTTCAACTTTTTGTGTTTCAAAATAAATGAATTTTTCTCCAATTATTTGATCATGGTTACTTATTTTTAAACCAAAGTCTTAATTTCGTTTAGTTTTCATAATATTATATAGGGGACGCATTTTAAATATAATGCATAATAATTAAATATATGGTTTTTTAAAATCATGCTTACAGTTAATTTAATTTACTTAATTAAATAAATAAATAATTAAAACTTTTAAAATAAGGAATAAACACTAATTAAAACATTAGAACATGAATAAATAAAAACACTACTAAAGAATAAGAACACTAGAATATTAAAACATAAAAACACTAATTAAAAATAAGAAGAACACTAGAACATTAAAGAATAAAAATACTAATAAAGTATAAGAACACAAGAACATTAAAAAAATATACAATGTTTGTTTTTTAATATTCTTTTGAAAAATTTCTAATCTAATGATTTTAATAACAAAGGTAAAACATTAAAAAAAAATTTCAATTATTTATTTAATCAAGCTTTATAAAAAATTTTATTAAATTCACTTTAAGAAAAAAAAATCAAAACAAATAAGGATAATAAGTAATTTTTAAAGGATATAATTATATATAATCTATCTTCTCATAATGAATTTTGAAAAAAAAATTAATTAATGTAATTGATTTAGTAAAAATAACAATCTAGTAATTAATAGATAAATAATAATATATAATTAATAAAATTAAAATATATAAATTATAAAATAGTAATCTATCAATCTAGTAAAATTAATAATTTAGTAATAGTAATAATAATCTTTAAAAAAATAAAATATATTAGTGTTTGTTTTTTAATCCCACGAGTTAAATAACTAAAAATTTATGAAATTTGAATTAAAAAAGTGTAAATAAAGCCCATTGGTTTTTTAATTGCGATTTTTTAAACGGTGGTTATAATATCTCCAGTAACATGAATATTTTCTTAGAAATCACTTTTATCAAGAACTGAAATTAACATTGAATAAACAAAATTAGGTAAAATAATAAATGGTGTTTTTTATTAATTAATTTCTAATTAACAATTTTTTCACTGCAGATTTATTTTAATAATTTTTTAGTTTGTGTTGGCTTTAAAAAATTCTTATTTATAACATTTACACACTTGAATATTTATTTAATATATTTTATAAAATTATGTCTTCTCATAAAAATATGTCTTGTAAATTTAAAAATGTCTTAAGGAATTGAAAGAATATAATATAAGCGCATTTAAATCTAGTTTTAAATCTAAATGCACTATTTATTGAACTAATAATTATATCGATTTCGAAATCAAATCATTTAAATATGTATGCATATACATTATTTTAATTAAAATAATTTATTTATCTATAATTACCTTATAATTATCTATTAGTTTTTTTCTACATAAAACTGAATAAATGTCAATTTAAAAAATATTAAATCATGGTGAAATAATACATTTAAATCAAAGATTAAATGAAATCACTGAACATAGATTTAACTGTGGAATACGTTTTAATTATAAATACTAATTTATCATGAATTTCAGACATTTATAGATGAAGATTGATGGGTCATAAAAAAGATAATTGCATTTTTTTAGAATTGAATATTTTCATTAGTAAAATCTATAATAAATAATTTATTATTTTTTAAGTGAGAACTAAGCATGCTCTTTTAATACAAATTCATCGCTCATTTTAGATTAACATAAAAAAATTATAAAATATCTAATTCCTTAAAAAATATTATTAAATTTTCAAATCTATATTTTCATTGAAATATTACATTTTTAAATTTATAATACTCAATTGAGACTATTTTACAAAACGTGTCTCAATAAATTAAAATAAATAATTTCAGTCACTTATAATTGACATGACATAAAAAAGATAATTGAATATTTTTATAACTTTTTTTTTTTTATTTCATCAATAGGATTTATAATAAATAATATATTATTTTCTTATGTAAGAAATAAGCATGCTAGTCTTTTAAGGCAAATTCATCACTGATTTTGGATTTACATATAAAATTTATAAAAATAGCAAACTACTTAAAAGACATTATTAAATTTTTAAAATATATATTTACATTGAAATTCAGGTAATATTACATTTTCTAAATATACAATCCTTAATTGGGACTATTTTACAAAACGCGTCTCAATAAATAAAAACTTTCTTACTTAAATTTTTTTTTTTTTTTCAAAATGATGCCAGCTCTGAAATGAAATAAATGTAAATAACTGAACTTTCAAAATGAAAAGCAAAATACAATTAAGCCTTATTTTTTAAATACTATTTTATTTTATTGCAGTTGTTAAAATATATATTAAAAATATAATAGAAATATTTTCAATTATTCCATATAAAAAAATATATATTTTTATACTCATCACTATTACTGTTTTAAATAACAAAATTACAAGAAAAAACAAACATTTTTTAATAATATTACAATTAAATTACAAATTTATTCCAATTTCAAATATTAAATTTTCAAATTTGCATTTAAATTGAAAATCATGTAATGTTATATTTTCTAAATATATAATTCTTAATTGGGACTATTTTACAAAACTCGTCTCAATAAATCAAATTTTCTTAACATTTTTTTTTTTTTTTTTTTTTTTCAAAATTAATATGCCAATTCTGAAATGAAATAAATGTAAATAATTGAACTTTCAAAATGAAAAGCAAAATACAATTAAGTATTCTTTTTTAAATACTTTATCTTTAAATACTTAATCATAATTTTTTTTATATACTTGTTAACTTTTTTTCATAATTTGTGTTTCTATCTAATTTGAAATATTTTCAACTATTCCAAAATGAAAGAAAAAAATTATTGTTTAAACTCATCACTATTAGTGTTTTAAATAACAAAAATTACAAGAAAGCAAACATTTTTTTTTTTTGTTCACCTTTTTCCTGAAATGAAAAGGAAATTGCAGTGTGCAGCTGATTATGTGACTGACATAGATGTAACATCAAAAAAGATTAATTTTTACTACTTTGTTAAGAAGGAAAAAAAAATCCATGTCCTCTCCATTGTGTAGCAAAGAGAAAAATCACGATGTAAATTTATCTAGTTAAAAGATCTCATTATGCAATATTTCATAAGAACAAAGAAAAAAAAAAAAAAAATCTAACGAAGTGATTTATCTAGACTTTTTTCTACTCTTCTTCAACAAAAAAGAAACTTATTATCCACTTATTATTTTCCTGAATAAAGAATGAATTCATACAAGGACAAATGACAGGTCTGTGATTCTTAATAACAAAATTGGTATTTTTAATCCTGAATCTTTTTCTCTGCATTAAATGTTTTTTTTTTTTTTTTTTTTTTTTTTTTTTTCATTATTTTCATTCTTAGTAAATTTCAATTACTTTAAGTAAGAAAAAAAAAATCCTTCGACTGTTCTTTATGTTCTCGATGAAGAAAAAAATTGCTTTTTGCAGCCGAAGATAAAACGTAAGAAGATTATGAGCAGCTAAAGGAAGAAAAGCACACACAGTTTGCATAACTTAGTATGTAAGAATTAAATATAATCTCAGTCATTCTGCAAAGTGAAAACTCAAGAGGAGGGAATATTCCAGTTACTAATGAGATTTTTAATTTAATAATAGAAAGCGTTCCTCTGCATTTTTTTGATCGATATTCCACTGCTGATGAGAGAAGTCGTCGTAATATGCCCACGTGTGTACTTTCAACTGTATGCATTTGAATTAAAAAGAAAGATTCGACAATAGTTGTAGGAATTTTGTGTTTCTTAAAGTACTAAACGAAGCAAAACTTTTATTTTTCACTGTCGAAATAGTTTTTCGTACCTTGTGCGATAAATAAAAAGCTTGAATAAATTTTTGTGAGTTTAAATTGTTGGTGGATTGGAACTCGACAATAAAAGTGGTATGTGGTGTTTTTCAAACTTTTATGATAGCGAATATAGAAAATGTTTAACTGAAATTTATAACATAAAATATAAAACATAATTACAAATGGCAGTCTTGAATGATTAATCTAGTAAAATATCTTCGAATTTGTAAAAATATAAAAAGTGTAATTAATATTTCTATTATATTACATGTTCTACATTTCCTACACTATACATTTCCTGCATGTTATACGGATACGCTACCAGTTATGCTTCACTTGATAATTCATTTATCAAGTCCAACATAATCATCAAGTAAAACACAGTATAAGTCCCCTAGTTCATTTATTTCATATGATTTACGGTCATATGAAATGAATTATAGTATCTTGAATTAATACATTCCTTAAGAAAGCTATCTTCTATTAAGTTGCATTCTGTTTGTTGAATTCCTGCTATGCTTGATTTTTATTGTTGCATTTGGTAGATTTTCATTTTAATGGAAATATAGGGCTCAATACTATCTATATATTGATTATTGTAATATTTTTTATTTACAATGGCATGTTTACAAGACAACAGATATAACAAAATACAAAAAACAAGATAGAAACAGATGACATCAGTAAATTAATTATCTTATCAGCCGAAGACAAAACGTAAGAAGATCATGAGGAGCTAAAGGAAGAAAAGCACACACAGTTTGCATAACTTAGTATGTAAGAATTAAATATAATCTCCAGTTACTAATGTGATTTTTAATTTAATAATAGAAAGCGTTCCTCTGCCTTTTTGGTCGATATTCCACTGCTGATGAGAGAAGTCGTAATATGCCCACGTGTGTACTTTCACTGTTTGCATCTGTATTAAAAAGAAGGATTCGACATTAGTAGTTGGAATTTTGTGTTTCTTAAGGCACTAAATGAAGGCAAAACTTTATTTTTTTAATACCGGCAGTAGTTTTTGTACCATGTGAGATAAATAAAAGGCTTGAATAATAAATTTTACTGAGTTTATGTAAAAAAGTGTGTTTGTTATAACAGTAAAAACATGATATATAATTGCTGATGACAATCTAGAATGATTAATCTAGTAAAATATCTTCAAATTAAAAAAGTAGAAAGTATAATTAATTTCTTTATTACATTACATTTTCTGCATTGTACATTTGGTCCTTGTTATATGGATACGTTGTCAATAACGTTTGACTTGAATGCGGTCACATAGAATGAAATCATTGCTTAATACAACTATCTTCAAGATATTAAAGTTGATTTCCTGATAAGTTTGATTTTAATGATTACACTTTATAGATTTTTAAGTTCTTCATTATTAGTTGAAATATATGACACATTACTATGGAGATAAGGATTATTGTAATATTTTTTTGATTTCCAACGACAAATTTACAGATTACAAAATTCCAACAGATATAAAAATAATACAAAGAACAAGATAGAAATAAATGACATCTGACAATGCGATAAAGCTTCCATAAAAGAAACAAGCGGCAGTGCAGAACAAGAATCAAGAAGAGACATATCCATTTCTTCCTGGTTATCACATAGGAGACAGAGATGGTTAGGTGCTAATTTAACTCTGTGAAGGTGCTTGAAGAGACAATCGACACCAAATATTACAATAATCATTGACCAAAAGCCATAGCAATGCCACCGATTTTCTTCTAGGCCATTCAAGGGATACCATGAATATGATCGTACCAGGGCTTATGACCATTTCTAGCGGAAGCATCCTCAAAGAAAGAGCACCTAAGGGTCTATTAAATTATTGTCTTAATGGAATGATAGACCAACTTCTAGTTATTAGCTGTAAAACAGAGGCCTCTTTTTTTTTGCTAGGAAATCACCAACCTCGTTTCCCTTTTATTCTGCAGTGAGTGGGAACTCCTGCAAAACGACTGTTTTATTTTGATTCGACAACCATACCAAAAGATATTTAAGAGAATCAGTTATTTTCTTAGAAGAAGTAAATAGTGGTTCACAGCATTAGATCAGAATTATTGTAATATAAACAAGTGAAGTTGTTTTACCAATATGAGTATATAATAATTACGTAATTACCAAAAAAAATTATTCTTTTTTAAAAAAGATATCCATAAAAAATATTTAAAGGAAAAAAAAAAAGGAAATATTTTATTGAAGTTTTAATTAAATATCTGTATTACAGAAGCATAAATTATTGTTTTGTTATTTTCTGAGCAAAAAAAAAAAACCCACAAATAGTAGTTTTATTTAAAAATTATTTAAATATTAACAAATAATTATTTAAAAACATATTAAAAATGTAAATATATCCATTCAATTATTATAATTTACTGAAAATAGATAATTCAGAAATCACACATTCAATAATAGTAAATATACCAGATATTTGTGAAGAATTATAACGATGTTAATTATATTATCAATTTCTCTAGAGTATGGAGAATTAATTTGAAAATTTAGTTATTTCTGTGGAAAAAAAACAGTACTTTTATTTAAATATTAACAAATAATTGTTACAATAATATTTTAAAATCATATTAAATCTAAAAATATTTATTAAATATATTACTAAATTCTGTATAGTACGGAAAATTTATTTGAAATTTTATTGAAGAAATCTCTGTAAATTAAAATAAAACACATAATGGCTAATTATATCTTAGAAATATCTAAATTTTTTTTATACAAATCACCACATTATTTGCTGGTGTTGTTGTTTCGTGCTTTTATTTTTTTCATCACAAATATAATTAATTTAATTTTTACGTTTCAGAGCCTAAAAAAAAAGTCCATCAAAAACAATCTTTTCCCATTAATATTACTAATATGTCATTCCGTTCCCCTTGAAAATTTTCTGCTTCACATCTGTTTCGCAAACTGCTAATAACGTGCCGCCGGTGGGGAAAAAGAAACTGTGTTTAAACGAATTGCTCCCTAGACTTTTGAAGAAAAGAAAATCAAAACATGAAAGGCAATTAATCAAGCTTATCTGAGTTCGGTGCCGGAGTCGTTGGAAATGTGTTCAGTCTATCTCTAACCTCGAATATTGATGATGTGGGTAAAATAAGGCTTTTATTCTTCCACAAGTGCAGGATTAAATAGTATCAGCAATTCTCACCATGAAAGCCGAAAAATTATCGAGATACAGATTCACGGTGTCACGTTTTATTTGAACGCACGTTAATGAGAGTGTCTCCTTAAATTTTTGCAGAAAGAAGGGAGACTGAATGCTTAATCCTGAGAACTTTTTCAAAATGATTAATGTGTTTTTCTATTGGTTACCCAAGAAATTTAAATTCACTTTGTTTGAAAAATTTTCACTTTGCACATAAAAAGTGCCACTGAAATGTGGAAAAATTCAAGTAGCTTATTTCGGAGAATGAAATTTGAAAGTTAAAGCAATGGAGCCTCGATCTAGCCTTTGAAAGTAAATGCAAATATCATGATAAATTGTGGTGTATGTGAAAACATTTATGGTGATGTGTTATTGTTAGATGTTTCGTAAATTTAATAATCACGTGTCTGGGTAGAATACAGTAGAAAAGTAGTATGCTTGGTTTAATGTAAATGACAGTATATTTCCTAATATATTTGCATATATATTTCGATTCGACAATATTTTTCAACAGCAGCAAAGAAAAGAACTTAAAAATTCTCTTATAAAAAATGTTATATTAAACGTAGATTTCTTACCAGTACATTTGAATTTGTTGTCACGCAGCTCATTATTGTTAAAAAAATGTTCCATTGCTTTACAATTCCAACAAATTCTCCACACTGTGGGGGATTTATTTTCAAGTAGTAAATCTCTCCATCAATTTCTAACAGCACCATTTTCTTATTAACTGTAACCGTCGCAGCATGCAATAAATCACTCCACTCAGATACTACATTGTCCATATTATTAAAATAAGTCATGAGATTTTCTTACTTTTATCTTTACAACACTGGTTATACTGCCAAATCATTTCTCCTAAAGCCTATACCTTACCTCACACATTATTAGTTCTAATTTTGTCTTTGTGTTGGTGAGTTATTTGCTTTACACACACACACACAACACACACATATATATTAGCGCTTTGGCACTCGGTTCCCAAGTTTCGGGCTCTAGTCCCGGTAGTGCTTGTAGTGGTTCGGAATCCATTTAAACAGTAGATCCTAGTCTGATATATCTGTAGAGCGTTGGGCGTAGGGCTGACAACCCTACCCCTTAAAAAAGATAACGGCTCTTGTCTAAAACTCTACAAATAATCACAGTAGGCGAGACATCTTTGACAAAACATGGAGCTATCACGCCAATGAAGAAGAAAACATATATATATATATACATATACATATACATATATATATATATATATATATATATATATATAAATTTATTACAAATTTATTTATTTCATTTATTTATTTATTTTATTTATTTCATTTATTTTATAACATTAAATTGCATGTGTTCTTTTCTACATAATTATTTTAGAAAAGTTTTTACAGGGAGAAAATGCATTTAATAGAACGTACGGTAAAAATGTTAGATTTGAAACACTGTCAAAAGAAAACGTTAAATTGGTGCCACTGCCTTTGAAGGTATCAATCTACTTCCGAAAATTTTCTATTAATATATTTTTTTATTTATCATATCAGATTTATTTTTGACAAATTTCAAAAATAAAAGTAGTTTTTATAATCATAAATTATAATTTTTAGAACATTACCTTTTTTTTAAGAATATTTCAATGTTAAATTTTTTCAAATCAATAATAAATAATATTGGATCAGATTCAAGTAACTTAATAGTGTATCAAGAATGAAGAGTAACAATATTAAAGCAGACTGACAATTAATTTCAAGACAGTCTTTCAGAATCACTGAATAGCCTAGATAATTTTATAGTAAATCGGTGAATGTAAAATTTAATCGAAAATGCATTTTCAAATTGAATTATATTAACAACATTCTGCCAACACAATTCTTACATAATGCCTTTCTTTATTTTCATTTAAATTTAATTTATTTCTCTGCCAGACCAAATAATTTACCATAAAAAATTTTTAAAAAAATTGCTGACTCTTTACATCCTAAGACATTAACATTTTTTATCAGATTACAAATGCCCTAAACGTTAATTTAATTTTGCAGAATAGATCTAAAAAGATATTAACATACAAGTACTGCTAAAAACCACCTAGTAGCACAATGTAAGACTTTTAACAAATTGAAATCAATTGCTTCCATTTTGAACCGTAATACGCTACAATGAAATTAAATTAAACTAAGCTCAGGAGAGTTTCAAATGTAGTAATTGAAGTGTGAGGAAGCTTCATCTTTTCTAAAATATCTCTGTCTGTGTTCTAAGCCGTTTAGCAATACGTAGC
>BPLR01014511.1:0-27275 GCA_021605095.1 Caerostris extrusa
ATAAACATTGTACTGCTTTATATATATGTAGTAGTTTAATATAACTACACTGACATTGAAGCAAAATTTAAGATAAAGAGAAACATCTAACTTAATAAAAATACAAAATTATAAGAAAACAAGAATTTTTTTAAAGTTTATTAATGCAATTGTGCCTAAAATTTAAAATAATTGTAGTGAAATTCAATTTATTCCATTAATAACATAGAAACAAAATATTCATGTAAAATCCACAACCAATTTTTTATTTTAATTAATACTAATTTAAAATTTTTATACACACTACCAACTAAAATAAATTTGACAGAAGTTTTTTTTTTTTTTTTTTTTCTTTTTACCTCTGGATGGCAACATAGATTTTTTCTGGAGCTAGACACAGTCCAGTAATTTTATTTACTTGGGGTGATCTGTTCTTCAATGTAGTTTAAACGCCGAAGTTCTTGTAATACCTTTAATAAAAGGAATTAAACATTAAAATTTCATATTATTACGTGCAAAAAATAATACAAATTTATGTTCGTAAAGAATTTTAAACACTAATACAATTGCTTTAACCTTAAAAAAAATCAAAATTGCTAATCAGAATGCTTTAAGATATCAAACAAGAATTTCAAAACTAAAGAAAACAAAGGTTACATAAATAATAAAAAGGAAAAAAATCAGTCAATATGATGTATCTAAAATCGGAGATTTCAACAGCAAACTTAAAAAATTTCATTTATTTCATAATAATAGTTACTAATCCAAATAAAAAAAAATATGGAATAAATAAAAATATAGAATAAATAAAAATCAGAATAAATCAAAAGTACTTAATCAAGAATACTTTAAGATATCAAATACTTAAAAAATTTCATTTATTTCATAATAATAGTTACTAATCTGGGAATAAAAAAAATAAGAATAAATAAAAATATAGAATAAATAAAAAAAATCAGAATAAATCAAAAGTACTTAAAAACAGAATACTTCAAGATATCAAATAAGAATTTCAAAACTAAAGAAAACAAAGGTTACATAAATAATAAAAAAGAAAAAAAAATCAGTCAATATGATGTATCTAAATCGGAGATTTCAACAGCAAACTTAAAAAAATTTCATTTATTTCATAATAATAGTTACAAATAAGTAAAAATTAATATAACTTAGTGGAAAATCTTAATTCAAAGTAATATACAAAAATGCAATTAATATTAAAAAAAAATACTTATATGAGATAAGCATTCAAAATATAACTGAATACTTTTTCAATTTCAGGAATTGTTCGTGAACAATATATAAGCTTTGTGATTTCCGCAGGATGAGCCTAAAATAAAGAAATTTATTTTTAATACACACATATTGATGGACTAACATATTGATGGACAACTAATTTTTAATGCAGCAAATTAATACAAATGTGCAGATGTTTTTTGGATATCTAACTAACCTCTTTAAAAAGCAAGATTATTTTTTTAAACACAAACAATTTGTATTTTTTTAAAATATATATTTAATTTAAGGTACATATTTATTTGATTGTCAATTTCATATTCAATAAAACAAGATGCTATGAGATTGTATTAAGTTTTAATAAACAAAATTAGCCTTTATAACATTTAAAATAACAATTGAAAATTTAACAATCTTTGAAATTATTGTTTAAAAAGCTTAATATATAAGTTATATCATTATTGCCATACAACTTGACTCCAATTGAGATCTTTCAGGTCCTACAGTTATGTGGACATCCTATATATATATATATATATATAAAATGCAAGCATTTTGTCATCTTATTATCAACACATGGGGTGAAAAAAGCACCTTTACGATTTTTTCCTTTTTTATTTTTTTAGATAATATATTTCAAGAAAAATAAAAATTGTACAAATAATGAAATATATCACAATGTTTTTTTTTTTTTTTTTCAGATATTCTAAACTTGAACAATATTCACATTTTTTTTAAGTTTTTAAAGAAATATCTGTTCAGTACAGAATATTAAAAAACACACTTTTTAACCTACGACTTCTGTAGTTTACAGATGCCCTCAACAGCAATTTTCTGTTGAAAAACATTAGATTTAATCTGACAAATCTCCTAAAAATTCAAAAATTATATAACAAAATGAAACAGACTATGTTTCAAAGGATATAAAGAAAAGAGCACATGATCAGATCTTTAATAATTCCATTGCATTACTTAAATATATTAGTTAAGAAAAATTTTTACCAGCAAAAATGTTTTACAAAAATAACTTAGAATTATATAAATTCATAAAATAAGGCAAACTTAAAAATGTTCTATTTTAAAGAAATATAAATATTAAAGTTACGTTACATACTTTGTGATAAGCTACAATAAGAGAAAGTAGTGACAGAGTTTTTCCAGTTCCAGAAGGCATCTCTAATAATCCATGTCCCTAAATATAAAAATTTATTAATCACATTAACATAATTTCTACATGTGCTTTAAAGAAAATTCAGAAATGTTATCAAAATTCATACGAAATTAATAAAAAAAATTATCAATCAAAAATATTAGTCTAATATTAATAGATCATAAGAAAAAAATTTAGAAATTAGAACATTAAAGTGGCTTTTAATATAAAGAATGTTTCATTTAAAGTATTCTATTTTAAATTTTTGATACTTGTATATTATAATTAAACCAGGATGCTAGGTGGTTTTTTTTTTTTTTTTTTTTTTTTGGCACTTGGCATTGCAGTTAAAAAAAAAAGTAAAAATTATTGTCAACTAGTTTATTCCTTAAATACGACCATATGTAGAAACCTTCCCACTTTGATAGTTCATCTCCATCAAATATTTAACTAAATTAAAGAAAATTTAAAAAGAAAATTTGCATACATATTCAGATGAAAAATACTTTTCACTTGGTTGGTAAAATCCTAAATTTTAGCATGTGTTAAATTTTCAAGTTATATCAATTCAATATCATATTTTTACAGACAGTTTTGAATGAACAATATTCACAGATGTTTACATTCATGGAAAAAAAAAATTTCAATATATGTCTGCCAGCACAGAATACTATATGAAGGATATGCCAAAAGATTGCATATTTCGAAATATGATCAAGTAAAATCATTAAGCATTCTGGTTTTCGTTGTAATGAAGAAATATCAAATTTTCATATTGAAAAACATTTAGTTCTAAATTCTATCCTTGTGGATTATCACATAATAAAAATTTAACTAATTCTTAAAATTATAGTTAACAATATAGTGTTAAGTATTAAATAAATTTATAGAAAAAATATTATGTTGGTTAAAGATACTTGTTTGCACTAAGTGCCAAAAAAAAAAAGTACCTTGATAAATAAAAAACAATGCACAAAACCTTTTAAAAATTCTTAAACAAAATACACCATAATGAATATGCATATGATTTGTAATTCACTTTTTAAGACAGTAATCTAATAAACGATTTGTCACAAAGTCTAATCATTAAGTTGCATTAACATTTGAATGCATGAGTCAAACTGAAACTGATTTGGAGATAGTTCACAAGTGACACTCCCAGCACCTGCATTCAAATTCGGATGAGACTTTACATAAGTTGAGAAAAAGAGATCAGAAACTAAATCTGTTACAAATGAAGCATATGACAACAATAAGGGATCAATGTATATTAATATAAGATAAAATAAAATATGCATAATTTTTCATTAAAAAATGACTGATTGCATAATATTTTTTTAACAAGAATTAAGGGAGGGAGGTAATATATTCATGAAAATGCTGATATATATGTATATCTATTGTATCAGTATATTCATAAAAATATTTTTACAATAACCATTGAGTCAAAAATATTAACTGCTCAGAAATCTAAGTAGATACTAAATTTTCCATATTTCAGCCTTGATTGAATGCAACCAATGATCATTTTCTGAAGTTTATCATTTATAATCAGTTTTCAGAACATCATAAATAAATCTTATTATTATCATTTGTTGAAAAAAAAGAAAAAGGAAAGCATGTATATAAGCTAAAAACTATATAATATAGATTTCTTTTGTAACATATAATATACTAAGAAAATAATCAAAAAGCATAACAAAGTTAATTTTTAAAAATAAGAATTAATGAATGTTGTAAAATTTTGTACCTTAGCATCAAGACTCCGTTTAAGTTCGAGCATGTAAGAATATTGCTCAGGATAAATGAAGTCATAAGGGGAAATAAACTAAAGACCATCAATGTTCACCCTAAAATATAAACATTATGCATTAATAGTGCATGAACAGATTTTATATTAGTTTTGCATTGCATCAAAAAATAAAATAATCTTTCAGTAATTGTTTTTATTAGATGAAAAATTAAATAAATTATAGAAAAACACTATAGAAATAATAAAAAAAAAAAAAAAAAAATTAAATATACTTTAATTAGTTAATATTAATAATCTAAACAAAGCACACAAAATATTTCTTGAAAAATGACACATATAAACACATTGAATTAAAATTTCTTTGATTTATGATAAATATACAATAATTTCATAATATTTTTCATGACATTAATTCATTTTGTCTTCATTAATTTGAAATACTTATATTCTTATGCATGTTTTTCAGAAAATCTAACAGGATAAATATAAAACTGCATTATTGTATCTACATTACTGATAAATTAAATGGTTATATATAATAAATACATGAAAATAATTTATCACAAATAATAAATAAACTATATATAATATTAAATAAAATATAATAGATTAATTCAAATGTCTTTCCATTAGTTTCATAATTTTTGATAATATAATGTATCTTTTTTTCTAGTATATGTAATATTTTTTTAACACTTCACATTTTTACTGTATTTCTATGAAAAACATAGATTACAACATTTCTAAATGAATTATTAAATGATACATAACATTCAATCACTTTCAAACAATATTGTAGGAATAAAAAGAAATAATAATTTTAAACAAAACAGTAAGAAACATACATGAATACTATTTCTTTGCTAAACAATTTCTCTATTTGATGAGAATACTCTTTTATTAGATTAAAAAATATATTTCAAGATTTTTGATATAAACATTTCCACAGAGAAAATCTTGTAAGGTAAATGAAAATATCGTAGTGCATTTAAAAACCTGTTTAAAGAATACAAATTCAGGTAATTCATAATCACAAAGTTACCAGATTAATTTTCTGTTACATACATTTCTTGAATCAAAATACTGCTTTTGCAAATTACAAAAAAATCACAAGGTCACTTTACACCTTCATTTTTAAGATGAAAATTGAAGATCTTAATCAACATGCTGCTGCTATTAACTGTTTATGACTTTACAAGCCCATTTAATTATGACAAACAGCATAGGAGAAAAACTAAACCTATAGAAACCCTATTGTACATTCTTGCATAACAATAAATGAATAAGCATCTTGTCTGAAAAGTATGGCTATATTTCAGTTTCTTCAAACTAGCATAGAAACTAAGCTTGTTGTGACTGATTTTTTTTTTTCATCAAATAACACACTTTTGTTTAAATATTTATAGATTGCTTCAAAAATGATATACCTACCTGAAGATTAATGGGTGTCTGCCATTATGTTAAGACATAAATTCAGTGCAGAAAAATTAAGTTCATAAAAAAAGAATCATGTAACTTTCAATTCATTTCCCAAACTTTAATATGATTTACTTGAAGATGAACTTTTTGTATTAAATATAAATGATAAGCCAAATCAAATTAAAGAAAAAGCAATAAAAGAAAAAGAAACTAGATAAAAATGACAGCAATACCTGGTCAAACATCTATTACTGTATGTCAGGGTGGGCAGAGGTTAAATTAACTGGAACCTCAAATAGGTCCATATTTCTTTTAGAAGCCATATCATGTTTTTAATAAAAATTAAATACAATAGCAATTTAATTTTATTAAAAATCAAATAAATGATATGAATTAGAAATATACGCAAAAAATGCATTGGAAAAAAATTAACAAAAAATATTTAATAATTATAAGTTCAGTCAATTTTCCTTTGATAAATTTTAAGAATCTGATGTGTAATTCCTCAAGGGTATTTAACAACAATTCTTTAAGTTGATTAATTAATTGCCAGCAATATTTTGACATTACAGATTTCATAGCTAAGTATAAATAATTACAGGAATATATTGTTCAAAATTGAAAATAGTCTGCAGACTGCTTTCTTTTACGCTAGGATGCTTAGTTACTAGCACCAATTTCTAAAAAGTCAGTCAGGGAAAGATATATGATGTATTTGTAATATCTGATTCTGCTTCATTTCTAGTTCTCCCAATGCTGTGTCGGATAGTATTATATTAGAAACTGGAAACCATTTTGAATAATATCAATTGTAAATTAATTAACAACAATAACAAAAAAGCAAATGAAGATTTGAAACTTTAGATCTTAAAATCTAGCTTTAAAATTTTATTTCAACTCTTCAATCTTTTCTTGGCATTCATTAATTTCATCTTTGATATTAAAGGAATTATTGCTTTCAAATGAGAAAATTGTATAAATGTTTTTGACTTAGATCATTTTTATGAGAAATTTAATATGAAAAAAATACACTGTTCTTCAGAACTGTATTAGAAAGAGCTGCATTTGCCTACAGTTGGCATACACCAGTCATTCTGCTTCTGATAAGAACAACCACTTTTTATTTTATTTTCTGGCAAAAAGTCAATGAGAACTTAAGAATTTTAAATAACAATAAGAATTTAACATTAATTATAAATGAAAATAGATGAACAAATAACTTTATTCTGTTTGATTACTTCTGCAAGTAGCAGTACAACTGCTAATTACTGATTATTTATGATGGTCAAAAATACATATTTCATTAAGTATACAATAGATGATGATGCAATAAATATTGCTTGCAAGTGTTTCAAAAAATTATTTGTATAGCAATATAGTGATTACTTTTTATTTTGAATGTGAAATTTTCATAAAATATAATCAAATAAATTTGTATTTATACCTATGTAAAAGTTTTACACCAATGTTTCTGCAATTTTCTACAATTAACATGAAATACTTCACTTAAATTATTTAGTTTACTTTTGTTTCAATATTTATATTATTTGTAAAAAAGTAGCTGAATAATAATAATCCAAGAAGTGATAAGAAATTACATTGATTCCTTATCACATAAAAAATTATTAATATTGAGAATAATTTGTTTTGAAATGAATATTTTATTGTGGTAGCAATAAAAAAAGTCTTTATTTCATGGCGTCTTTAGAAACATTTTTATTAATAAATATTGTAAGAATTGGGTGTTTTTTACTTTTGACGGAATTATCTTGGGAGACTATAATTTTTCAAAATATTTAGAATGTCATTTTGAACATTTTACTATTAAAAAGAATTATCATACGGAAATTAAAAGAATTTGATTAATATAACTGGTTAAAATATAATAATTATTCCTTAAAACAAAATTTAAAAACTCACTTCATATTTCTAGTCTTTGTATATCGAAAGAAAAGTAAAGGATGAATAATTCAGCTTCAATTTCTGTCTATTTAACTTGCAAATTATAATGATATAAATTCAAATTGTGTTCATTTTAAATTGACTAATATATTATTAAGTAACCATGTGCTTATGTAACCATAAAATCCAACAACTCGTGATAAGATTAATATCTAATAAAGACTTATTAATAAACTTGTTGTGCTATTAATACTTTAGAATAAATATTTGTTTTTCAACTAATACACTACAATAAAAACTTGTTATGATTGACATCAAAATCATATAACGCGGTTATCCGGTTTGACCAAATCAATAAAAACAAGCGGCTATTCTACAGTTACAGTGACATATAAAATATGGTTATTTATTACGTCCTGTTTGTTCCATGTGATGTTTATGTGAATGAGAGTAATATGAAATGCAATAAATCAAATACTCTGAAATTGATCAATAATAGAAATGTCATTGTTCTGTAAATAAAATTCATAGAAATATCTCATTTATAAGATTTATGTCCAAGAAATTGTACATTAATTTGTAAGGTTTACATTAAAAATGCATCAAAATTTCGTGAATCAAGAAATACCGATTAATAATGAATAGAAATATAGTTATTTATATTTATCCTTGAGTTGCTGAAATCTAACTATTTATAAAACTTTTTTTTTTTTTTTTTTTTTACTAAAATTCTAGAAAGGAATTTGTCTTTCAGTGAATTCTTGAAATATTTGAGACTATGAATTGTCCGATATAATTATAGAGAATACTTATAATCACAGAATAAACGAAACATAAATTTAATGAGAAATTTTTTGCGATGTAATTTCCGTAATAGTGCATTCGTGGCAAATTCTCCAACCCATTTCCATAGCAACCATAAGGCAGCCAACCGTAGAAGAAAATTTTTCTTCTTCCTCCTTCGTTGATCCGCAAAGTCTCGTAGTCATTTTAAATTTTGTGATTTTTATCATGTGTGAACTTGATGTTGTCCTGGCTAGAGGTTTGCGACGTTGCAAACATAGCTAAAGACCTCGCACTGTTCTAAATATTTTAAATTAATTCCTTTTCTGACGATTTTCTCCTGCTCTGACTTATTTCCTACAACTACACTTTTGAAGTCTTTGTCATTTTTCATTTTATAATTCTATTAAATAAATAATTCTTTTTAAAAAAAAAAGGGCATTTAATTATCTATTTTTCTTATTAACTCAAAGGGCATGAGACCACCGCTATGTTTCAACATTTTACAATGAAGGAGCTAGTGGCCGCTACGCGCCAAGGATCTCCGTATTGATCTACAATAAGAGAAGAGGTTTGTGACATCTCGAAAAAAAGTGAAACTATCAAATAAATCATAAGTAAAAGTATAAGTTATTACTTAAAACAGATTAATCTCCTCAATCCATTCCATTTATGAATAAAAACGCTTATGAGTAATTAGATGTTTGCATGGAAAGTAAAATTCATGCAGAAAAAAATTGAGTGTATTCTTTTTTTTTTTTTAATGTAACAGTAGTTCAATCTAACTCACAGCTTTGCAACATAATAGCACGTATGTTTCATAGTTTCTTGACGCCCTTGCCCACATATGCGGATATTTATTTTTTTATAATTATAATTAACTATTATTAATAAAAAGAACAAAAATTTGATAATAAATTATTCACTACTGAATCTCATGAGAAAAATACAAATCTTATGATTTGACTGCACTCATAACGGTATTTACAGTGTACTGTTAGGAATATGAAAATAGCTTAAAGTAGTACTTCGACTGCCAGTATTGTTAGATTATTTGAACAAATCGTTAATATTTGATAAAAATAATGCCTGATATAATAGTTTTAATAATTAATGCCCGGAATAATAATGAAAATGTCTGTCCGGAATGTATGAATCCGTTTTCCTTATAAATTACTAGTAACACTGAGCTGTGACAAATGTGGACGGTTTTTTTTTAATCCTTATCAATTTAAAATGAATAAATCGTAATAAAAAATTGTCATTTTTTTGTCTTACTATAATATATCGCCCCTGGAAAGGTTAAGTATGAATTTTCTTAGTAAAACCTCATACATCATGTTAATATACAGAGTATAAATCAAGAATTGCCATTATTTTACCAAAAAATATTATATATTCTTCTCTGGGTATAATTAAAATAAATAAACCGCATTAAGTTATTTCACCAATACAGCAAAAAGTAAAAATCGTTCTTTACCCTTTTGATAAAATAAAAAGATTAAAAAATTTCTCTTTACAAACGAATTCTTCAGGTTATTATGAAAGGAAAATTGGTTCTATGGTAACTTTCAAATTAAAAAAAAAAAAAAAAAGAAATTTTGTCATCCCATTTCAATTCATAAAAATAAAAAAACAATCTGATTATGTTAAATACAGAATAAAGCATCAAATTGAATTGAAAATTAAAAATCAAATTCTAAATCTCTTTGTAAATTTCACCTTCAATCAATCTCTTGTAAATCTCACCTTCTGACTAATTTATTTCCTACAACTGCCTAGATGAAAAAAAGTTCGCTTTTCTCCTAAACTTTTTTTTCTCCCTAATTTGACCTTTGCTCGTTCTGTTTTATTTTTATTTATTTTTTTTTATTACATGCAACTGATTTCATCAACATCTACACTTTTGAAATCTTTGTCATTTTTTCATTTTATGATTCTATTAAATAAATAATTCTTTTTTTTTTTTTTAAAAAAAAAAGGGCATTTAATTATCTATTTTTCTTATTAACTCAAAGGGCAATGAATACTTATAGTTCCACAAAAATATTTTACTTCTTACTCCAAATCCAGAAAAATCTAACTAATATTAAGTTTATTAATTATTTTCTACCTTCATTTCAATGCTAAATAACCTCTTACATAAATAACCCATCACCAGTATTTAATTTCCTGAATTATACCTCTCATAATATTTCTCAAGGATTTTCCTTAACAATAAAGTTTAATTTCTAACTTTAAAGATCGTCATTATGAAGGATTACAAACTTTCTTGTGCCTTCTGATCTTTCTTTTTAAGATTTTCAATATACGTATATGAAAAATATATTTTTTTCTGAAAATTTTAATCTTAATTAGATTAATAATAATTCCCTCTGAATATAAATTACAAATAGTTTTTTGTTTCCTATCCCACTTGGTAGACAGCAACATCTAGATCAAGTCCATGAACCCATTTGGTCTCATGGAAGAAGGGGCAGCTTCTGTTGTGATGACTTGGATCCTGACACTGACTTTTTATGGGTTAAGGTTATCAATTCTACGCCCAACGCTCTGCAATTATACTAGATCGGTACCTACGACTTACAGTGGGTTCTGAACCACTGCAAACATCCATGGCACAGAGGGCCAGAGATCAAGTCACTTGGCCATTAGGCCCCAAATAACGCTACCCATATAGTTCTGCTAGAATAGTTTCACGTTTTAAGTCACGTTAATTTTCATTTGGTATTAGAATAATTCCTGATTTGTATAAATCTCAAACACTGATAAATGCAATATTTTTTACAGCTCACTGTTAACTGGAAAATCAATCATTGCATAGGTTTTTTCTCCCTAAACCAAGAAAACGCATAATTTTTCATGTCTTTTCCATATTCTTTTTTCTTAACATATTTTTTTCAAAACGTGTCCTCAGTTTGGGTAATACAGAAGTTTTATTCTATCGAAATTTACTTTATCTCATCAGTCAATTTCTTTTTAGTGTTTTAAACTAATGTTTAAAATACTTTACACAACGAAACTTTTACATTGCTAAAACGAAAATCTTCCCAAAATCATAGTAAATGTATAATGCAGAAATGTAATGTAACTTTTACATTAGTACATTACAATTCTACATTATACATTTACAATGATTTTGCGAAGATTTTCGTTTTTAAGTAAACGTTGTCATTTTCCCATTTTTTTTTTTTGTTTTATAACAAAACACAGTTATTTAATTTTCGCTTTGGAATGCCCGCAAATATTTGAACACTATTAGTTCTTTTATCATTTAATTAATGTAAAAAAATGCACGAGGAAAAATATAACTACACTATTAGTTCTTTTATCATTTAATTAATGTAAAAAATGCATGAGGAAAATATAATATATATGTATTTTATTATGATAGGTTTATTAGTAATTATTTACAAAATTGTAATTGTATTAAATTGAAAATAACTATTCATACTACACCATATAAATCAAAATATAAACAATTCTTGAAATTGAAAAATAATTATTCCTATAGAAAGTTCACAAAGGTAATTCAATCGTTAATAAGATTATCATTAAAATTGCTCATATTCCTATTATTAAGCTTAAAGATTATCATTTACTAGAATTATTCTTTGTTCGCTATTATTTTATGAATATTGTATTCTATGATGGTTTAAGTGATTCTATATCAGGATATTGTAATTCATCCAGAATCTGATGAATCATATTCTTCAGAGCGTTTTTCAATTTCGGTATTCACTGGGATCTTTCCCAATGAGTCTCTGACGTCTTCTAACCTGTCTATAGCATTAAGTATACTTTCTTGTTGAATTTGAACACTAGACCTTTCATGAAACATATTAATCAAACTACTGATCTCATCCAGCCTGGAATCTCCATGTTTTTCGGCAATCACTAAAGCTTCTTTATACAATCGTTCAGCTTTCTTCATGTTTTCCTCTTTGACTGCTGTTTTAGCCAAAAGCAAGATAGCGTCACACAGAAATTGACCATCGGTGGAAGATATTAAAGCAGAAAGCGCTTCACTGACATCATCAGTTACATTTTCTGAATAATTCACTGGACTCTTTTCCAATGAGTCGCTGATATCTTCTAACCTGTCTACAACACTAAGATTACTTTGCTGTTGAATTTGAACATCAGACTGTTCATGAAACATCTTAATCAAATTGCGCATCTCATCCAGCCTGGAATCTCCGTTTTCTTTGGCAATCACTGAAGCTTCTTTATACAGTCTTTCGGCTTCTTTCATGTTTTCCTCTCTGACTGCTGTTTCAGCCAAAAGCAGAATAGCATCACACTGAAGTCGACCATCGGTACGAGATATTAAAGCAGAAAGCGCTTCTCTGGCATCATCAGTTGCAGTTTCTAAATAATTCACTGAACTCTTTTCCAATGAATCGCTGATATCTTCTAACCTGTCTACAACACTAAGATTACTTTGCTGTTGAATTTGAACATTAGACCTTCCATGAAACATGTTAATCAAACTACTGATCTCATCCAACCTGGAATCTTCATTTTCTTCAGCAATCACTAAAGCTTCTTTATACAGACGTTCGGCTTCTTTCATGTTTTTCTCTTTAACTGCTACTTCAGCCAAAAGCAAAATAGCATCACACTGAAGTCGACCATTGTTGCAAGATATTGAAGCAGAAAGCGCTTCTCTGGCGTCATCATTTGCATTATCTAAGTAATCCAAATACAATTCACAACTGGCGATTTTGTAAAACGTAGTTGCTTCCTCATTTCTTGAATTCATAAAGTTCAAACTCTGGCGAAATGCTCTTAAAGCTTGTTCAAAATCATCATATTTCAGAAAATCTTCTCCGATGTTTTGCAAAGCTTTCTTCTTCAGTTCAGACATGTTGCAACTTTCAGCTAATTTTAATTGCTGTAAATGACATTCTAGGGCAGAAATGATATCATTGTCGAGAAGGCAGGCAATACCTAAGAAATGAAGAACATTTGATTTTATCTTTAAGTTTTCAAGTGAGTAGTAGTTGAAGGAGTTTTCTAAAATATCTATTGTTTCAAGACAGATCTTCTTACAGCTTTCGATGTCGCCTTTCAAAAGATATTTTTCTGCTAAAGCGCAGTTTTCATCTGCTAATTCTAAGAGTTGTTCAGAATTCAACTTCAAAGGTCTTCTTGTTAAATCTGGCTCCCAAATCCTCTGAAATTCTCTTCTGCTTTTTATATATTCACACAGATCTTCGCACTGAGTGGACACTGAACTAAAAGTTTCATCCCGAATAAGAGATTTCAGAAATTTCAAATCTTCTTTCATCGGCTGTTTTCGAACATAACTTCGTCGAATTTTATTGCCATATTTTTATATTTACCTTGAAGAAGATTATTTACTTCTTTCTCATCAGTTCGATCCAAAATGCATAGTACATCAGGATCCACAGAATTATCTATAGCCTTCTTGCACATTTGGCGCATCTTCTTCAAATCTCTGGAATATGGTCTTGCATGCAAAGCTGTAGAGCAGGTCAGGTAACACTTTTCGAAATCTCCTTTCATGTATTCTATGTCGCCTTTCAAAATTATTGCCTCTTTGCATTTGGGTTCGATCTCGGTTATATTTTCTGCAATTTGAAGTGCTTCGTTGTATTTACCGAGTTTAAGAAAGCATTTTTGACTTGCCTAAAAGGCATTCTATACTATTTGGTTGATCCTTAAGACCAGTGTCGTAGTATTCCATCGCTTTTTAAATTTACATAACCGTAAAAGTTTATTTCCTTCAGAAATATACATAGTTAAAGGGAACTTCGGAGCTTTTACGGTCAGTTCTTCATCTTCAAAATCTATTTTCTGTATCACCATTTTGGCTTTAGCTTGATTAAAAATAAGAATAAATTTATTAAATAACTATACAAAACTAAATAATCTGCTCAAATATTGTACGATTGACAGAAATAAATTCTACTATCAATTTTCTTATATACTGGTTAAATATAGAGTACTTTAATTTAATTAAAATTATAATTTAATCATTCGTATGCATGATTAAATTATAACATTTGTTAACATTTAATTAACATTTTTCATAACAAAATGTTTTTTTTTGTTCTAATGCAGCTGGCACTTAGACATGGACGTCTTGGATGCCTTAAGGTAAGGGCTGCACAGACGTTACTCACTTTGCATTAACCAGGGGGCGCGTGTAACTCGAAGATAAGCCACGGACGCGGAGTAACAATGCCTCCGCAACGCTCTACGATCCTATTAGACCGGGACCTACGGTTTAAAGTGGATTCTGAACCACTATAAACACCCATGGCACCGACGGGACTCGAACCCGAAACCTGTGGTACCGAGCGCCAGCCACTCGGCCATTCAGGCCCAAATGCATAGCAAAATGTGATAATGGTTAAAATAAGATCAATTAAAGTTTTACAAAATTTATTCAAAATAGTAAAAATTTTAATTTATTAACATTTTAGAAACAAATGTTATGTACTCCCCCTTGGCAATTTTTTACCTTGGTTAACAGTTTTTATTTTGAAATTTTTTTCTTTACTGTTAATACAGTAACATCTACCAATTTATTGTAGTCAGCTTACAATGCAAAAGAAGAATTAAATGACATCTGGTATACTATTTATATTTTATATTATATTTTATTTTATTTATTTATTTTGTTTTAATAACATAGGGCCGAGAGACTGGATCTCGGTACCATTGGCATCGGATTCGAGTCCCTGCGGTATCATAGGTGCTTGTAGTTGTTCGGAATACAATTTAAATCGTATGTCAAGGTCTAATAATCCTACCACATAAAAAAGAAAACATCTCCTGTATCAAAATCTGCCAGTATGCAGTTTTAGATGGCCATGGTCCAACATGGACTGTAATGCAGGGAATAAGTTAATTATTAATATCATAAAATTTTTATTTGAACTAAATTATTATAAACTATTTTTTTACGGACGCATGAGACCGGGACCTACAGCTTAAAGTGGATTCGAACCACTACAAACATCCATGGCACCGCCGGGATTCGAACCCGAAACCTGGGCTGCCAAGCGCCAGAGTGCTAGCCACTCGGGCATCAGGGCCCCAAAACGTTTCTATATGCGCATTTCCTCCAAAACTCAAAAGAGATGAGCTGAAATCATACTAGAAGATTCATGACGATCCGAAAGCAAAACTATTGACCATTTAAATGTTACAAACATTTGAGATTTTTGTGATATTAATTAAAATGTAAAAAAAAAAAAAAAAACGAAATTTTATAGATTCTTTGTTTTCCCAACCACGCTTGCTGTAGATAAGAGGAAACAAAAATTGAACGGAGGTAGAAAAATTAAAAGCTTTTTAAAAATCGTTAAAACTCGAACATTTATCGACCTTTGATTTAATTCATTTATCATTTTACAGTATGTACATTCAGCTTTTGAACAATATAAATTTTGAAAATTTTATCTCATAAAAAATAATAATAGTAATAATCACTTTTTAGCGATTTTTTTTCTTTTTAACAATGAAAAATTTTATGGTCTTTGAACTGTAGTATCAAACTAATTTTATGAAATTTTATAATTTATTTCATCATTTTAAAAGAAAGCATTACCGATTTTTAATTTTGGCTGACTGGGAAAAAAATTCTGACTTAAAAAATATAATAAACAGTTTATTTTTCGAGTTATTTACTGTAAAAAATTTTCATTTACTGTTCCATTTATAAAGATTTATTTCCTGAAAATTGTATCCTGCACACATTTTGAAAAGTTTTCATAAATTAAAAATTTTATAATCTTATGAATTAGGTCATTATTTAAAAATTTCTTTCTCGCCTTCAAAGCGCCTGAGTTCCTTTTTCGTCATTTGGCGATTTTCGCTCACTTGGTGGTTAAAAAAAATCGCCAAAATCTCAACGGCCCCAATTTCGCGATGCTCATATTGTCTTGATAAAAGAAAAAAACCCAAAGAATTTGTGCATTTCAGGTTATATATGGATTTTAAACTTTGAACAAATTTTTTGAAGAAAAAAATCCACTTTTGACTTATACACGAATACAATATTTGAAAAAATAACATTTTGTACTGTATTACTCTGTACAGTACAAAATACTATTCTGTATTTATACTGTACTGTAAAATACTGTATTTTGCAAAAACAGTATTTGAAAAAATTTCTAAAATATAAAAATTCCAGTAGAATTCAGTTAATTCTGTATTTATACTATTCAAAAAATATAACAAGAATGAATCATACCGATAATCAAAAGCAAAAATAAAATTTAAACATACGTATTATTAAATGCAAAATGAAAATGAATAATATATTGATAATTACTTTTATTTTTCGTATTTTCAGATGATTATTTAATAATAAATATTATTTTAGGATATATAAAGATTATTGATATAGCTATTCTCTATTATAGAAAATTACTATTTTGATTGAATACAATAGCTTATTTAAGTGCTTGAAAATCATGCATTGCCATTTTAGAAAACTGAATATTTAAAAAAAAATCTTATTTTTTGTAAAAAAATTTCAGTTATCTACAATGCAAATTTTTATGCAACCTTATAACTTCTACGTCATTTAAATCAGCATTTGCTAAGAAATATTGAGTATTAAGGAAATTCCAGATCATCTAAAGAAAAGAAAAATACATACTAATGTACCACTGAATACTATCAAATCTGTTAAAAAGCGAATAGGATTTTTATCACGCTATTGTGGATAGTTGCATAGTTTCAGCATTGAACTTATATAGTTTGTCAATATATATTGATAATCTTTTCTATGATAGGTCAAAATCTATTCTGCTTTTATGTATTGGTATTAATATATATGAAGAGAAAAAATTATTCCATCCAGAAACATTTTCTGGGATAACCTACCCATGAGGTATTGGAGAAAACCTAAGAAATTAATTGTCTATGCGAAACTATCTGTCATAATTACCATCACGCCTGCTCTCTTATTTGGAAGCACTGATTCTTAGTAGTCATCAGCGGAATCAATATCTTATTTATTCGATCACTAACTCGTAACCTCATTTCATATACATACAGGTTATTTGGCTAATGACCGTATATTCCATACAAGAGGAGAATTCTCATTTGGAGTTTATAAAAAATGATCAGAGATCTGTATATTTATAATGCATAGTTCTCGAGGAAAATGCAAAAGAAAAATTATGACTTCATATCCTGGACACAAAAAGAAAAAAAATTTATTCGAATCATGCGAAACTAAAAAGCGGATAAAAATCGCAAAAACTTAAAATGGAAAATTTCTACATATAGAACAATATGAAGTAATTACATTATTCCGTGGACTCATTGAGCTCACGTTACTTGAAATTATAGTCAAACTTTGCAGAGTGATAATGTACTACTTTCGTGAAAATTGGAATATGTACCTAATCTAGACTCAGCGTAGTGATAAGGCATCATAAATCACGAGGGAATATATCTCTCACTAAACCCGACTCCTATGTAATCGACAAGTTGAACAACAGCTGTCAGATTGTTTTGTTGTCAAGATCTATAGATCTGATTCTTTTAGAGTTTTTACTATGGAGACATCTGAAAAAACTGATAAATCGATTTCCAGATAACTACGAAATGAAACTTGGTTAGTTGCCTGCAGGATTGCATTTCTTTTTTGTGAACATTGCGCTGTTGAATCATGTACATTTCATCATCGCACGGCACGTGTATGCACATTTTGAGAGCCTTTCTATGTAAGCACGTCATATTTAATTATATCTGTACCTGTTTCTATTAAAGCTTATTTTTCTTGCACCGGAGGTGGCCTCATTCTTTTTTCTTTCGTACTTTTGTGAAAAATTGTATCGAGGAGGTATGTTACTTTGGGCAATTTCTCAATACCTGGAACGAGGATCCTCGTCATGCACAACTTATGCGGTACCAACCTGTCATCCAGTTTATGCGATAATAATCGTCATAGATGGAATCAATTTTAAACTAAGAAAATCAATTGATATCCTGATAAAACACATGGATTCAAAACGGCCGGGTGGATAGTGAGTTGAATTTTTGAGTCAAGTGTATTTAGTTTGAAACTCGACTATTTATACTAAACTGTAAGTTCCTGTATTTATGCTGGGATTAGACACAAAAAAAAAAAAAATTGTGTATAGAATGTTTTATTTCAATTCTGCTCGAGAACAAGTATTATAAAAAAATTTTTTTTTAAGTCAATTCCTACTTTTTTTCACTATATTGCAGAAAGTCATTTATAAATAATTTTCATTGATAAGTTTATCTGGCGCCATCTATTGGTAGATATATGCAACTTAAATCTACTGTTAATTACTGTATTAATATTTGAAAAATACTGTATTAACATCAGTGTCATCCACTAAAAGTTCAAAAAAATTTATTTGAACTTGAGTGGATGAATAAAAAGTATTTTTTAGCGATTGAAAATTTGAACAGGATATATATTGGGTGAGAGTGAGCTAATAGAAGGAATTGAAAAATTTAACTCCCCAGATGCCACATTTGGGGCAAATTACTATGTTTATTGTTGAATACTTATGTAATGTGTATTGTGGTGTAGCCTTATAGAAAATTTACAGTCAGGAATGTAATTTAACTGGACCCTTGGCAAAATTTTTAAAATCGTCAGATTTGGAGCCTTTATGCATTAAATGAGTTTTTGAAATAAACAGACTTTGGGGAATAATGGATGCAGTGCACTATTCCAGAAAAAAA
The DNA here is from genome assembly GCA_021605095.1 of Caerostris extrusa. Lineage (NCBI taxonomy): Eukaryota > Metazoa > Arthropoda > Arachnida > Araneae > Araneidae > Caerostris > Caerostris extrusa. Next base: position 18,933 of record BPLR01014511.1, read on the forward strand.
CAATATGCCAATGGTAGGAGTTAAATTGTAGTGTGACCAATTTATGTTCAGATGACATTTACACATTTTAAATTATTTTTACGTATTTTTTCAAATAAAAAAAAATCAAATTAAATTGCAAATTAATTGTAATTAATAAGTTAACTCTGGTAAGAGCATTGCACGCTATGCAGCAAAAGACGATATGTGTATTAATACATGTAACAATTCAACATTGTTTACTTTTTTTGCAAAATTACTCTTCGGCTGGTTTTGTAAAAATTTTTTTTTTCATTTTTGATATCAAAATTCACATTTTTCAATGAAAATTTATTCTTGATGAAAAACTTTACCTATTTCAAATTGGATAAACATTTAGAAAAAAAAAAAAAAAAAAATTTTTTTTTTTATTAATTTGTAACATGGATTTCGAGGATGAAGATGAAGAAGAACAGGAAAAGAAAAAGCTCCCAAGTTTCCTATAAGTATGTTCATCACAGAAGGAATGGGGTATCTGAAACTGCGATTGTTCAACAAAGCCATGCAGTGCTTCAACACAGCTCTGGAGAGGGAACCAACAAACGAGGCATCGCTCATTGGACGAGCAAAGTGCTACATGAACCAGGGATTGTACTTGGAAGCCAAAGAAGACGCCGAAGCTGTACTGAAGGTACATCCTAAATCACCCATGGCAAAAGTGATAAAGGCCGAAATCGAATACTTTCTTGGTGATTTTGAACGATCTTTTCTTACATATGCACAGGCTTACAATGCCAGGCCAAACTATGATGCTTTCAGGCTTGGCTTTCAAGTATGCGAAAATTCAATCGAAAATGCCTTGAAACCACGCGAGGGATTGCATCTCGATGAAAATGATATTGAAGGAATAGAGAAACTTTTGGGTGGAGGTCCTTCGAAAGATGCGGACATCAAAGAGCCGGACAGTTCGAAAAAATGCAACGTATATGAAGATGATATAAAGTTTCTCAATGATCGGTTATCGGACAAATTTATAGAGTTTTTACATCCACAGTGTAAGGATTTGAAAGAATTTCTAGAAGGTCGGCAAGAGTTCTGGAATTATGAGAAACCCAAAGTCACCAAACGACGATGAAAATTCAGAACCTCTTTGCTGATTCATGTGATTTAATAAGATATATCAATCATCTTCAACTTGGAAAAAAAGCTTTAAAATAATAGAATACTTAAGAAAATATCTATCCAAATATCTCTGGAATCTAGAAAACACACCTTTCTAGAAATAAAATGACGAGATATCAATATTAGCTAAAGTTAAAAATAGTTAAAAAAGAAATAAAACATATTTCTTAAGCCTGATAAATCTGAAAAATTATTACTTTTATCTGAATTATTTTTCTGTAGAATTATTTTACAGAATTATTATTTTATCAACAGTTACTACTGTGTCCAAAAAGTAAGACCAGTTATCAATTTAAATTTCCTGGGTATATGGTATTTCAATTTTTTCCTTTTTTAGGTTGTTGGCACAGTTCTTTACATCAGTGTGAAATTTTATGTCGAAATTGAATTGAAATTTTATGTGTTTGAGTTACGTTTAGTTTTGTGAGATGCTAAAACTGATTCCGGCGATTTTTGAAATGTCTGAATTAATTGAATAAGAACTTGCGTTAAATTTTGTTTGCAGAAGCGAATAAAATGTTGCAGAAGGCATTCGGTGAGCATTCCTATATCGGAAATAAATGTTTAGAAGTGGTAAAAACAGTTCAAAGAAGGCAGAGAACGCGTTGAAGACGAAGAGCCCTCTGTTCGACCACCAACCTCAACCAATGACGTTCACGTCCAAAAAATTAAAGATTTGGTGCTTGCAAACCGTCGATTTACAATTTGAGATATTGCTGAGGATGTTGGAATTTCAAAATTCCATTTTAAAAGATGTTTTGGGCCTCAAACGCGTCAAATCTTGATTGGTACCGAAAACATTGAATGCTCCAGCTCACACTGCATTGATTCTTCGTGATTTTTCGCCAAAAAGGAAACCCATATCTTTCCACAATCACCGTATTCATCTGATTTAGCATCGTGCTACCACAGTCTATTCCCAAAACTCAAAATACCGCTCCGGGGACACCGTTTTGAGTCGATTGACGAGATGCTTCAAAAACATCGGAATCAGTTTTAGCATCTCACAAAACCAAGCGTAACTCAAGCACTAATGAATATTTTGACGTAAAATTTCACACAGATGTCAAGGAAAGTGCCAACAACCTAAAAAAGGAAAAAATTTGAAATGCCATATGCCCAGGAAATTTCAATTGGAAACTGGTCTTATTTTTTGAACACAGTAGTATGCTAGTTTGCATTTTATAACGCAAGAGTTCTTTATCATTTTTCCTTCCATAACCTTTTTTGACAGAGTATTGAAAGTAGTATACTTCTTTAGCAGAATAATAATTTTAAAAAAGGAAATCTATTATACAATCAATAATATAGTTAATCTGTTATTGGAGAAATCGCAGAATAGCGGCAGTTGAGATTTGGCATCAAAAATTCTTTTCGCCCGAAGTGCGCTAAGAAAAAGGGTTACGATTGTAAGTGATGTGGATTGTAGACCGTGCTATGAATCCGAGTTACCACATTTGGCAATTTATCGCTCAATCAGCGCCACAAAAAAAGTTTCAAAATCACAACGGCCCCTATTTTGCAATTTGGCCCTGGTATTTTAATTGGTAATCACAGATACAGCTAATACTATTATAACTTATTGCAGAATTTCACGTGAAATATGTTAATTTTAATTTGAGATCACTGAACATAAATATTTTATTTTCTCGCTCAAACATAGACATTTAATTAAGAAAAACGACGTATTGTAACACAACTTAATGAAATTAGTGATAATATGGCGTTATGATGAGCCCCAATATTTTTTTTTTATTTCTGATGGCAGGCTACAATAAACAATAAAATAAAAAAGAACATAAAAACAACAACGAGAAACGAAAAAAAAAAATCACATAGTGACATGTTTAGCCCATAAGGGCCATAGCCTCCCAGTAAAGGCCATACACAATAGAGGAAACAAGTGCAGGACAGACAGGAAGGTGAGATGAATGCGTGGCTGGCCTCTTCCTGATTGCAGAGCATGCATATTGGGCTTTCAAATATACTTATTCGGAAAATGTGATTGGCCAAACAATGATGGCCCGTCAGGAGTCTGAAAAGGCAACTCTAGGCTTATCAGGGATGTTTAGAATAAAGTTAAACCAGGTTTTAGATTAATTGCCTTCACCGAAATTATCAGATAAAGAGTTCCGGAAAAGTCTCGGATCATCAGCTTCATCGAGTGAAAAGAGATGTCTTTACAAAAAGTTTGGGTGATGATTGTTCCTTTTTTGGCAAGAGGATCCCAGCATCCCACAATGGTCCGGGATCCACTGCAGAACGATATCCTTGACCTTTGAGGAAAGATCTTCCAGACAAGAGATGCATTTTTCGATGGAAGTAGACTGAGGTGCGAGGGGAAACTGATTGCCCAAAATGTATATTTATAAAATTAAAGCCAATTATCTAAGTACAATGTGGCATAATTCATTTTTTATGAAAGTTAAAATCACAAAGAAAAAAAAAAAAAGCCTATTTGAAAAAAAAGAACCTAATTGTCTGGTTATACCCAGATTTAGAGACAACATTGTACAATATCTGCATTGTAAACATTGTACCTATAATATATATATCTTAAGATATTGATATTTAAAAAGAATTTAGAAAAGATCGATTTAAGAATATGTACTATAAACAACAAAAAAATAAATATTAAAGACATCACGTTAAAACATATTTTAAGCTATAAAGTTGAATTAGTTCTATTTAACTTTTTCATTTCTTTTGTATTAAATCCTGCGCAAGAATTGCATATCAGAATAAAATTAACTATTCGTAATGAAACCTTTCAGCAAAACATTACTAATATCTTTTATCATACAAAAACTTAAACCATGGTTAATCATATGTAAAATCAGCTCTTTGATGCTTATCAAATTCTTTTAATTTTATCAGTTCCTCCTCCGGATACTAAAAAAATGAAACACTTAAAAAAAAAAACGTTTCTATTATAATCGGATTATGTAAAAAAAGAACTTTTAACTATTTTGCATTCATTATACGAATAATTCCCTTTTTAATTCTTTTTCAATTCTTTTATTTATGTTCAAGGAGGTGAAAATATTTAAACCCTTTTTTTTTTTTTTCTTCTTCTTTTTAATGGCGGCTTATGAACAACATCGTTTTTTTTTTTTTTTAATTCCACGCTTTATTTAAATTAACCTAAAAAAAATTACTTTTCTTTTGGAGAATTCATTAAATGTTATTAAAACGCCTTTCTTTTTTTTTTTTTTTTTTTAAGAATTAAAATGAATTAAAACTAATCTTTCCTTTAGAATAAAAAAAAGATATTTTTTAAAATTTTAAAAGCTGTTTTGAAGCATATTAATTTGATATTTAAGATCTTTTGAAATTAATGAAGAATTTTTACAAAAGTTCTACAATTAAGGAAAATATAATTTTGTTCATCTTACCAAATTATGTACGTAGGTATTTTTAAAATTGTGAGATTAAACTATCTTATGATATTTTTGATTTCTTTTTATGTGAAGATAATTCGCTTTTAAAGCAGTTTTACTAAAGATTATTTATCTGTGGAATAACGCTTTTGTCAGTTATCAATTAAGTAAAGAAATCAGAACAAAATAGAGTAAAATAAAATTACAAAATGCTTTGAACTTTCATTTTAATGCATCAATTATATAATTAAAGTTTCGTGATTTTTAATAGATAAATATTATCTATTAAAAATCACTAATTTTATTCATATAACTGATGCATTAAAATTATTATGTCAATATACTATAGTTGCACTCAATTTTTTCTGTACTGAGTGGCAACACTCTAATTTTATTGTTGTTGTTGTTAGCTATGGCTTTATTAGAACTCAATCCATATAAATTTGGCCACTTACAGTAGAAATAAAAAGAATATATAAAAAAATCAAAATTACAAAGTGAAAAGACCAGACATTCTTAGCAAAAAGGCCCTAGAAACAATTAAAAGAATTTAAATGTTCTAAGGATAAAAATTTAAAAAGCTAGAAGTACCGTAGTAAAATTCCTTGTGATCAGGACATGTTTTTTCTGGCCCTCCAGTAAAGAGTATACAAATCACCATTTTGTGGTAAATTAAAATCCAGTTTCATAGTAACAAGTAGATGGGCTTGTTTATTTTCTCTGTTTCTGATGAAACACATATATCAGAATACATACAATCCTTATATTGGCCAGATGTGTCTGGCCAGGGTGTCGTGCCCAGTTCTTAATCTAAAATTGTCAACAAGAGACTTCTTTGCGAGTTTTTCCACTCAATTTTTTCCCTGTCATCCCCGATTGTGTCCAAGACTTTTCCTTTGGTGTTAGATAAAAATTCACTAATATACGATGACTTAATTTTGTCCTGTATAGTTTCATTTTACTGTTCTCTTGTAAATAAAGCTCTTTATTAAAAACTCTTTAATAAAGCAACGTGATATCGTCTCTGAACTTTGAAGTTTCTTTTTGGAAAAGGTTTAAGTCTTTTCTTCCAGTGTGGAGAAATTGATCATAATTAAAAGTTTAAATTTTCTTAAGCCTTACTGAACAATGGATCATCTAAACATACGGAAACTTAACGGAGATAGCTACAGCATCGGGGCTATTGACATTTAGCTGTTGAAAAGAATTGTTGGGGCGGCCATCGAAGTAAGTTACGGTGATATGAGATGATGAAAGAAAAAAGGCTCTAACGTATAATTTCCTCGTAGTGGGAGATCAGTTCATGGATGTAAACCAGAGAGCAATAACGTGGGCTATAAATGTATCAATATTTTTAGTTTTAAACTAGTTAGTTGATTTTATTTTATAGAACTTGAAGCCCAAGACAACAATTTCATCTTCAATTTCCTGCTTAGTGGTATCGATAGGAAGTAATTTTAAGATTGTCTTAAGTAGACTCTGAATTTTTTATGACTAATTATAAAAAAAAATCCAAATTAAATTCATTCAAAAATCTCTTATATCATGATGTTTTTCAATATCTGGAACGCATTGAAAATGTTCACCCGACAGTTAAATTCTAACTTTCGCCTCCATCTTTTATGAAGCAGAGAAAGCTTTTCATTATAGTTACTGCATTGTCTTACCATGATTGGAGGTGTTTTGGCCCTTTGGGGTGGGATTACAAATATATATATACATATGTGTGTGTGTGTGTGTGCATATTAGATGGCTATAGATAGATCTTAGATAGCTGAGAGAACTTATTCATTTATATAAATATTCTAACTCACAGAGAGGTAATTTTTTACGGTATATGTCTAACTCAAATGTTAACGAACTAACTGTAATGTTATTTTTTACACATACCTTTTGGCAGGTTAAATTATAATGATCTGTTATTTGAGTCCACTTAGTTACTTCAGCTTTATCAATTTTAATATTATTATTTGAATTAATATTATGCCTAGCACAGTTTTCAAAGAGCAGACACCAAATGCACTCACCTTTTCTCAATGGCATCTATTTCCTCATAAATGTTGACAGCCTTCCGCATTTCATTGTGATAAATTGACGATAGTTTTACATTACCCACAACTTTCTGCTGGAAGATAATACTTTTGTTGTAATCAGCAATCATTTTTTAAATAGCTTGAGGCCAGGTTTTGCTAAGATAGAAATTTTGCACAAGATCACAATCCGAATAGAGATAGACTCCTTCGTAGAATACTGGGCGTTGTATTTGAGAAGTAGCACTAGAAGCGGACACTTTGAAGAGTTCTTTATAAGAACTGTTCCATAGATTGAAAAACCTTGGCATTTCAAATCGGATTTAAACATTTTAAATCGGATTAACAAATTTTTGTTTAATCTTCTTCAGCCATGCTCTTAAAAATGTAAACATTGTTCAATGGTATGCCAGAAGCGTTCGAACAGAAAAATCTTGGCTACTCAAATTGCTTCTAGTACATTCATGTTTTTGTAATTCGAAGATATTTCTTAACAAAGATGAGGAATTTCATTTACTAGATAAACTTATTTATAGAACAGACATAACTAAGCAACACAAGAAGGGGAGATTTTAATGATCACCATCGATTCTTCTTAATTCTTGTAGTTACAGAAATTCTTAATCTTCATCATTTCGATAATGGAATTGAAACAATTACAATTCATCTTTTCGGAAATATTTTTCATCGCCAAATATTTACACTGCTATGAACAGGTTAATCCAGAAGAATGATTTGAAGCATCCTCTTGCATAAATCTAGGGATATTGCAATACATCCTGTACTAGACTCTCCTTTTTTTAACAATTCTTGAAATTTAATAAATTGATTCTACATAAACATTTCAAATATTCTTAAACGAGCTTACCGTTCCTATTACATCTTCTTTTCTCACATAGATTAATCTATTGCTAGTGCAGATATTTACCGAAACATTTCTTTTAGGATCTTCACACCAATTTGATAGCAACCATTTGCCAATATGACTGCTCCTACAACTTAGTCATCAGCACAAAAAATATAGACAGGTCATCATTAGGCCTAAAGTTCTACATTTTCAAGAACATCAGAATATGAGGTGTTATTTTTGAAACATATTCCGAGTTAAGCAGGATTTCATGTCCACTATTTTTTAAATAAGAACAAATTATTCATTGTTAAAAAAATATTTTGTTCCTCAACCGCGAAAAAAAAATCTTCATTAGATTTATAGTCATTTCATTGAAAAGAACATTCTGTAGCAATTATATGTAACACTTTCTTTGACTATTATAATTATTATGCTTAAAAATAAACGAATATAGTTTTCGAATTATGTAATTGTATCATAAAATGAAATCAAAAATAATATTTTTGAGTTTATATTTAGAAGCACCTTTAATTTTAAATTAATTCTTTGTTTTGTGTAGCATAGAATTTTTAAGAAAACGATCATTATACCAGATTATTTATATTAAAACACTTAGTTAATTAAAATTCTTATAAGAATTTATACTGGAAATTAATTTTCATCACCAACAATTTACATGAACTATTTGTAATTTTAAAAAAAATTCGTTCTTGAAAACAAAGACGGAAAATATGATATAAAGAATCTTATGCGATGGTCATCATTTCGAATTCCGCTTGGTTACCATTTTCTTTTTTTTCAAGCACTTCCCCTTTTTTAATACGTCGTCTACAATCGATCATTGAGACTGCAAGTCTGTTTTCGAATGCCCCATGTCTAGACAAGGCCGTCCAGATATTGCATGAAGAAAAATTTTTAACTGGACCATTCCAAAGACATTCGA
>BPLR01014512.1:0-18569 GCA_021605095.1 Caerostris extrusa
CATCCACCAAAACACTCTTTATTTTAATAGCCCATAATGCCGATCATTACCACAACATCTCCACTTGAGGAAGACATAGTTAATTTCATTAAAAACGTTTAAATCCCAAAAGCCGTGGGACACGATAAAATCAGTAATAACATGCTTATTTACCTCCCTCAAAAATTCATCTGGTGGCTTTCAGTCATTTTAGAAGCGCTTTTAATTTTCACACTTCCCGAACGCCTGGAAAAACCGCCGTCATCACACCCATTCATAAAAACACACTCAGATCCGCGCACGCGCAAAACTACCGTCCGATATCACTCCTCAGTAAAATCTACGAACGCATTATCTTAAAACATCTAAATAGCTTTTGTAACGAAAATAACATTATAATCCAAGAACAATTCGGCTTCCGTAAAAATTTAAGTACAACCCATCAACTCTACCGCGTAACCGAAATCATACACCACGGTTTTAATCTTAATCATCCGACAGGCGCACTTTTCCTCGACATAGCAAAAGGCTTCGATAAAATTTGGCATGAAGGACTTTTTACACCAAATTTAAAACTTAAACTTACCCGTTCACCTCGCGAAACTAATTAAATCTTTTCTGCATAACAGAATGTTTAAAGTTAAAATTAATAATCACACCTCCACACCGCGACACATACAAATTGGTCTACCGCAGGATCACTTCTCTCACCCATACTTTTTCAATATTTATGTGAATGACTTACCGCGCGCGCCAAAAATACACACCGCGATGTACGCTGACGACACCGCCATAATTTCTCAACACAAACGCGAAACCACAATCTTAAAGCAACCTACAAATTTTATTAACATCCTTCAACACTGGCTCGACATTTGGAAAATTAAAGTTAACCCAGCCAAGTGCGCCGTTTTAATTTTTCATCGCAGACACAACTGCAAACATTTAACCGCTGACTATTTTTAATAACCCTGTACCGTTCGTCGTCGAGTACAAGTACCTCGGTGTTACCCTTGATAGACGTCTACCTTCTCCACGCATATATTATTGATAAAATAAATAAATGCTTCGCACTAAACCAAACCTTGAGACCTCTCACCAATAGAAAAAGCAAACTTTCGATTGGAAACAAAATCAAAAATATATAAAAACGGTATTAAGACCTTCTTTTACTATATGCTGCCCCAATATGGATTTCCACCGCCATGATCAGACTAAGGAAGATGCAGATTTTTCAAAATAAAATTCTTTACGAATATTCGGAGGCCCCACTCCACTTCAGCAGTAAATTTCTCCATAGTGAATTAAAAATAGACCCAATTTTTAAATTTTGCCAAATCCCTCTCTGAAAAATTTCTTCTAAAAGTCCCCACCGCGAACAATAGCCTTTCTTGACAACCTCCCTAATTATAACGCTTTCGCAATCAAAAGTAGGGAAAGGCCACGAGCCATTTTTCACCAGGATTTTGTTAACATTCCTCAACCAAAACGAATACATTTTGACCCGGGTTGACCCTCTAAATTTCACATCATCATCATTTACAGGTTCACGGAGTTCCTTGGTCCGCATGCGACCTTTTACTCCAGGATTGCACACTTAAAGTTCATTGTTTAAAACACATAGAATATTATATACATGAAGAATATTATATACATGAAAAAAGAATAAGTGATCAAGATCTGCCCAATAGAGTTTTTTTAAAAAATGTACAATAAAAGGAAAATAAGAAATATATACAATGCAAAAAGGAAAATAATACTAAAAAATTATGTACAAAAGAAGCATGAATACAACTAACAAATATGTACAAGGAATAATAAAGAAAAAAATACAATTAAGGAAAAAAGAGAAAACTGTGGAATATACTACAAAGTAGAGTATTGCTGCTAGAAATGATGACAAAGATCTAGGTCTGTGCAAATTATGCAGAGACGCCCATGGGCGCTTAGCGTTTTCGGCAATGTGAAATCGTATCTTGGAAGATTACGAATTTCATCATTCGGAATAGAAGTTAGATTTGCGTAAAAATTAGTCGCAAAAGTTTTAGCATAAAATTTGGAATAGTAGGGAGGGCTAAACAACGACGGATGTCATCATTTCTAAAGTACCATGGAGAACTAGTGATCATTCTAAGGATCTTATTCTCAAAACGCTTAATGAAATTAATCTGGTACCTTTGCAGCAGTACCCCAAACCGGGGCAAGCATAAGTTATTACGGGCCGCAAATAGTACATATAAATAATTAGCTTGTTTTCAAGTGAAAGGGGTGAGTTTTTATTAATATAAGGATAAAAAGCATGCGGATACATGCGTTAGCTTTACGTTTAAGGTGGGTGAAATGATTAGCATAAGTTACAGTTTATTATCAAGGTGAACTCCCAGATATTTAGCATTAGTATTCCAGTGGATTAGTTCATTAAAGAGATAAATGTTAGGTGGTATGAGTCTTTCCCTCGTGAAGAGTACAGCTTCCGTTTTATCAACATTAATTTTGACGCGCCATCTGATGAGCCAAGCCTCAAGAAGTGTGAAGTAGGTCATAAAATTAGTCTGAATTTCTGTGAGTGTTTTCCCCAGTCGTGATGACTGCAGTGTCGTCTGCGTAGATGCCTAAAAGAAATATGGGTGAATTGCGGAATGTTATTAATGTATAAATTAAAAGTGTTGGCCCAATTAAAGACCCTTGCGGAACACTCGCTCCAATTTTTCTATCCGTAGAAGAGTTGTTGTTGACTCGAACTGAGAACGTTCTGTCTTGTAGATAAGATTTGATGAGGAGTACTAAATATGTCGGAAAATTGTATGCCATTAATTTATGTATCAAACCATCGATCCAGACTCTGTCAAACGCTTTGGCTACATCTAGGAAAACAATTCCCGTTAAAACCTTTTAGTAAGACCTTCAGAGATCATTTCCGTAATGCGAAGCAATTGATGAGTAGTGCTGAGCTGAGAAGTAAAACCGAATTGCTGCGGAATCAGAGTTTTTATTAATATGTTTTTTAATTTTATGAAGAATAACAAATTCCGTTAATTTACTAAGGGTGGAAAGAAGAGAGATAGGTCTATATTTAACGGGTCTCGAAGGATCCTTTCCTGGTTTAATAATAGGAAGTACAATGGCTTTTCTCCAGGAAAGGGAAAATAAGATAGTTTAATGATAGAGTTGATTAAGTTAGCAATACGAATAATTAAATTATGCGGTAGGTTCTTGAGCATTTTGTTAGTAATATTATCAGCACCCGGTGCTTTATTAATTTTAAGCTTACGGATGTAATCATATAGCAACGAAGAATTAGCATTAACAATTTTGATCGGGTTTGGTTTAGAGTTTAAAAGATTAACCGAACTTTTAACAGTTTCATTAGTAAGCGGATTAGAGAAATTATTTACTTGGAACTGATCCTGAAGGCTGCAGCGAGCAAATTTGCTTTGTCTAAATCATTTAATACCGGTGAAGAATTCGCGTCTTTAAGATCAGAAACTTTTTATCTTAGCCCCTTTTAGTTGCTTTACCGCGCGCCAGATGGAGCCATCTGTCGGATGTAGAGTCTGTAAACGATTCGTCCAGGTGTTTTGTGTGAATTTGCGAATGGAGTTTCGAAGCTTGGCTTGAGATCTATTGTAGATATTCTTTGAAATAGGATCGCGATGCCTTTGCCATGTTTTTCTATTACGATTTCTGTCAGCAATTAATTTTTTAATGTGTACAGGAAGGAAGTTAATGTTAGTATCTTTAACAGGTTTCGAGGAGTTAGTATACGCGTTATGAATGATAGTAGTAATGCGGTTGACTTCCGCGTCAATTGAGAGATGAATCAAGATCTAAATTATCAGTAGACGGGTTAGAAAGAATACTATTAAATTTTGACCAATTTGTAGAGACATTACGGGTTAGTTCGAGAGTTTCATAAGTAATGAAAAATTTACCATGACCGGATTATGATCAGAAGAAAGTTCAATTGAGGTTTCAATAGAGAAGGAACATGAAAGTTATTGATAAGAGTTAAGTCAATAGTGGAGGAGGAAAAGGTGGTGACCCGAGTGGGAGTGGGCGGCGCAAAAAATTTCTAGGCCAGTCTGATTGGCCAATTGCACCAGTGCAATGCCTGTGCTATCATCACGCCTACATCTCCATGAGGTGTGATGTGCATGGCAACTGGCAACTGGCGTACCGATTACGGAGTAACAACTGGGGGAAATACCCCTTAAACCTCCTCATCTTAATTAATAAATATGCTTTAAATTTTAATTAGGCTGCTTAATTAAGGTTAGTATAGATAATAAGATAATATTTCTAAAAATTCAAGTTAAATGGTACTCAAAAAAAAAAAAAAGATAAAAAATAATAATAATAAATAAAAGTAAGATACAATATAAATGAAATTAAAGTTAAATTTAAATTCAGTACAATTAGGGGACCAGTTGTTGATGCCAAAATATTAAAAAGTAAACAGAGTTATAAAAACTCATTAAAACAGATGAACAGGGAATTATGCTGAACAACGTGAGAGCAGTTGTATGTTGATGCTGAAAAGTAAATAGTTAGTCCACACAAAAAAAAAAAGGCCACAATCAGGACCGTATTTTTAAATTTTCATTTTATAATTTTTATTTTTATTTTATTTGATTTTCTTCCATCCTTTTATTTTCCTAAAAAAAAGGGGTAAAAAAGAGTACAATAATAACCTAACTATTCACTAGCCGTTAAGAAAGGATTCAGGTGCACATCGTAGCAAAAAATATAAAAATAGTGAATTGAGCCGAGTGCCGGATTCGAACCCTCAACCTTACGGTCGGGAGCCCGTCACCTTACCTCTGCGCCTATTCGTTTTGTTTACAAAATAGAGCCGCGAAACTTTTAAAGCCAAACGACTCCTCAGATACACAGTGCGTTAACTAGTCTCAGTGGACGTAAAATTTACGATGTTAAATCCATCTCCGTTACCTGAACTCGCGGTCGCATGTTCAGGGTAACAGCCATGATGTCTCTTAACTCTAGGAAAACAATCATAGGAGACATCGTAAACAGCCCTTGGGCGTTTCTGCGAACTTTTCACCCCAGGGTGATAAGTCGGCAGACGACGGATTAACTCATTGCTAATCTGAGGACATTTTTCAAGAAAATTCTTTGAAATTTTGATTAGATAATTTGGAATAGGTTCGACGTCTAGATCTCTATGGATGATCTTTCGACGAACGAACCATGGCACATCAGCAATCATAGCCAGGTGTTTTTATTCTGAAACACCTGAAGTCTCTTGATATTGGTGAGGGAAGTGGAGGCCCAAATCGGGCTACCATAGACCAGAATAGGTCTAATGATAGACTTATAGAGCAGGAGCTTGTGTTTGATCGCAAGCCTACTCTTTCGAGAAATTAGGCAGTGGAGTTTAATACTCGCACCAGTTGCTTTAGCAACTGCATTCTTAATATGGGAATTGAATGATAATTTTGGGTCTAGAAACAACCCCAGGTATCTATATTCAGTTACCCAGGGGACGGGCTGGCCAAAAAGAGTGATACTCCCTAATGGAGAAATAGAACGCTTCCGAGTAAATAGCATACAGGCTGATTTGGTTGCATTTACTTTTATTTTCCAGGTGGTTAGCCATTTTTCTAGTTTGTAAACATAAAATTGAAGGTCTTTAACAGCAAGCTGTGGTGCTTTGTTTTGTGTAGCAATTGCCGTATCATCGGCATAACAAAATAATTTAGTTTGACAATCCCTCGGGATGTCATTGATGTAAATATTGAACAACGTGGGCGCTAGTAGCGTCCCCTGTGGTACACCCCCTTCTATTGGTCTGGTGAGGAAGTAACTCCACCTACTCTAACTAGGAAAACTCGGGCTTGTAGGTAAGAGCAAAGAATCTTAATGATTTGGGGAGAAAAATCAAGTCGCATGAGCTTGAATAATAAGCCATTATGCCAAATTTTATCAAAGGCTTTGGCTACGTCCAAAATTAATATTCCCGTAGATTTGCGTTCGTTAAAGCCGTCGTGAATCAGCTCTGTCAACCTAAGTAACTGGTGACAGGTTCCTAATTGCCTTCTGAAACCAAATTGTTCAGGGATAATTAAATTATGAAGTTCGCAATGCTGATTCAGGCGTTTAAGTAACGCAGATTCGAATATTTTGCTCAGGCTACTAAGTAGTGAGATAGGACGGTAATTATGGGGGTAAGCCAAATTAGCATTTGGCTTAGAATGGGGCATACTATTTGGCAGTCTTCCAGCAAGCTGGGAAATGACAGATCCTAAGTAGAAAGTTAAAAAAGAATGGTGATATACAGAATAAATTTAATAGGAGTGGACTTTAACATGCGATTATTAATAAGATCCAGACCAGGGGTTTTGTTATTCTTGAATTTCCTGATAATTTCACAGACTTCTATGGGAGTAATTAAGTCTAAATTATTGACATGTGGTCTTTGTAAGAAATCTGTGACTGTAGAGTTGGCGTGTTTGAAGAAATTTCTATCTTCAACATCGTGATTGAGTTCAAATTGAGATTTGAGACTGTCTGCGAGCAGTTCCGCTTTGTCTTCTGGGGAATAAGCTGCTCGGCCGTTGGCACCCTGCAAGGGTGGAATGTTGTGATATTGTCTGCGTAGGAGGGAACATTTCTTCCAAAGTGATGATGACTCAGGCGTTAGGGCCTCTATGTCGTCTTGCCAGCGTTGCTGTGTAAAGACAGTGATTGCACTCCTGACTTCGTCAAGAGTGCGGTAATAGAGTCTGAGATAATCAGGATCTCTGGTGCGCTGCCATTTTCGGCGGTAACTATTGCGTTTTTTGATAAGAATTTTGATGTCTATTGGAAATCTTAACGGTGGAGGTTTAAATTTAGGGGCAGAACTTTCCTGCAGGCATGTGACGTAGATTTCAGTTAGCTCTTTTTATTCTACTTTCTGCATCAGCAGGTGTTCTTAATATAAAACTGGGTAACTTTTTATTTTTCATCACATGCCTGAAGTTCTCCCAATTAGTATTTAATTGACTCGGAACTTTCAGTGATTCAGGGCTGGTATCTAAGGATAGAACAACGGGGAGATGGTCCACCGTTTTTAAATTGCATATAGATATTGTCAAGTCCTCCAAACATATTAAAGAGGTTGACGATTTCTGTTAGTACATACATGGCTTTTTGAGCTGAATCAGCGGTTAGGTTGGTATTGTTAGTATTAAAATTTTGATGCAGTTGTTGTGAGGCCGATGGCGTAGCATGAGAGATTTTGGGGGTTCCTTGCAAAAACTGGCGTAGGAAACTCCCCTCCGAGACTGGCCGGCTGTTGAAGGCGGGTCTTGCAGGCGCCTGGCCCTGATTGGGTGGTGGGCGTGGCTTTGGGAACATCGGGCAACCTCTCCAAGCGGCAAGGTGCCCCATCTGATTGCAGTTGATGCAGGTAGGGTTTTGAATTCTCTCTTTGATGTGACAGTCCTTCAGGTGATGCTCACCCCGCATTTCAAACATCTCTTCTTATAGCTGCAATTCTTGGAAGAATGATGGAATAGATTGCGCGAGAAGCATTGAGATGCTCCCGGCCGTCGGTTAAACTTCTCTACTCTAACCGAGTAATGAAGGAGTCTATTCACCTGGAAGATGTTGACATTCTCCGGGGCTTTCCGATAGGTAAGTTGCCACACCGGGATGGGGGCCTTTGTCTTCAGATTTGACAATTGTCTGACTTGGTCTAACTTGAGACCAAGTTCAGAAAGTCCTTCTTCAATTTCAGCAGTGGAGTAGCTGACAGGCAGTCCTTTGAGCACCGCTTTCAGCGGGCGTTGATTTTTCGGTGTAATAACAAAAAATTCCAGCTTTTTTCTCCGTGAGATATCGTGTTACAGCTCGATGTACGTCAGAGTTGACAGGAAAAATTTTGAGTTGTTCTCCGGCAAGCTTCACCCGAACGTCCTCCTTGTGCTGATTGCTGATTGCAGCAACATGTTCTTTAAGTCCGTCATTAAACCGCACAATAATGGGCGGCAGTCTTGGCTCAGGAGCTACAGTCATATCGACATTTGCAGCGTCAGTCTCATCACCGGACAATTGATCGTAGTTGTTGGCCGTAACAACTGGATTAGTCATATTAGTGGTAACACTAATTCTAGCAGTATGCCTTTTAGGCGGCTGAATAAAGCCATCGTTAGGTTAGTTGCAGCAGGTCTTTTTAGACTTTTTAGTCTTAAGGTTAGTTTTAGCGCTTAACTTTACTTGCGCATTACTGTGCCTAGCGCAATTAGTAAGTGGACATAAACCGAGTTCACTTACCCGTTTAGTGGCCGCAGCAAGGGCATCCTCTGCTTTCTTCAGTCCAGCAATGGTAGGTTTAACAGCAGACGGTTGAATTATTCCTTCATCAATCAAAATGTTCTGGTGGCTGATAATTTGCCGGATCATGTCAACAGCCTTCTCCCCTGTCTTTTAGCTGGGCCTGGGCAGCGGTGATGCTTGTGCAGTGTTCAGCTTCAGTCAGAAACGAAGGTTCCACGTTCATAGCTTTCAGCAGCAGCGCCTAAACTGGGTACTTGTAAAAGGTCCTGATGAGGACCGTTCCCGACGAAAGGCTAGCATTCTGAGTAGTTGGGAAGTTTTTCTTGAAATCAGCCATATCTTGTATGAGCTGGGTCAATTTAGAGTTCTCCATCTAAGTTTTCCGAGACAATCAAAATGAGTCGAGACAATCATTGTCTCATTTCTGGAGTTGGAATATGATGATTAATACAGCTTTTAATATAAATGCCTGTACCGCCACTTTCTCGTGCAGGATTTTTGATTGGCTCTATCTGTACGATAGAACCTGTAATTTGCGATCAAAGGGTTATAACCAGGAGACAGTTTCGTCTCCTGAACCAAAAAATACGTCAAGGTTCTGCTCATCTAAGAACTCCCCCTAACCTCGTGAATTTTGGGCCGCAAAGAATTTGCGTTCCAGAAGCCATGGTAAGAGACTCAGGTCCGAAGAGAGTTAAGCCGTACAGAACTCACTAGTAGACATAACATGAGTGTACGCCGCAAAGAGGTGGTAGCTCATGTCAAATTTATTTTGCGAGTTCCGCATTTTGTCTTTAGCTAAGCCAAATGCCTGCAGTATAATATGGCTGTGCGATGGGTTAGCGTTAGCTAAGTCCATCAGACACTGGAATATCTCCGACAGTGAGCATTCAGAATTGTAAACAACTCTTTCAGTCATCGCGGGAGCAGACTGATTTGGGTTAGCACGAGGCAAGGGCTCCTCCCTGGGCTATGATTGGCTGAGGGGCGTGGCTAGCCTGCTTACCCTCGTTCGCCTTGCGGAGAACTTCGGAAAAAGCTCTACTTTCAACAACCGGACGGCTAGTGAACGTTGGCTGCGTCCTGGCAATATTATTAGCTTTAGCTTTAGGTGGCATGGGGGGTTTGTTATTTTTAATTATTTTAGGATTTTAGACCCAGATTTTTGACTGGGTTTGGGCATTTGGGGCATCCGCGCCAGTTCGCGGCATGAGCTCCATTGCAGTTAGCGCACTTCAGTGGCTGATCCAAAGAAAGTGTGCATTGCTTGGCTCTATGTGGGCCAGCACATCTAACGCATCTAGTTGGAAGCCGGCAAACTTCCGAAGAATGGAAGAATCCTTGGCAATTCCAACAGACCGAAGGGCCGGGTTGACCCTTATAACTTTCAACATGAACTCTCAGGCCGAGAAGAGTTGACAAGCTATAAATTTCCTCTGTATGAGAGGAAGGGGCAAGCTGGACATAGAAAAGGGGCATTGGTTCCCTGGTCCTAAATTTTGACATCCGAGCACATTTAATGATTTGGTACTGAAGTGCTCGGAGCTCGGCCTCAACATCCTCTACTGGGGTATGGCCAGGGAGACCGCGGATTACGACCTTTATGGGCCGGTCCTTCTGAAGCATCAGAGTTTTAAATGGGGTGCCGTCACTTTCCAAAATGGAAGCAAGGGTCCTGTACTCTGATTCATTGCCAACGGTAATTTTTAGAAATTACCAGAGAGTTTGGCATCAATGCTAGGAACTTCAATCCTTAGCTGATTCAAAACATTCCACCATTTGCCCTTTGCGGACACAAAAAATGGTGGTATCCTACTAGCTCGTGGTTTTTTGAGATCTTGCTTACGTCGGCAGCCAACGTGGTGTTAGGGGTGTTAGTGGGGGAAATAGAATTCGCAGCCATATTTACCCGCTTATCCTTCTTCTTTTGACGGTGATGAAACCCTCATCGTCGTCGTTGGCGGAGTTCTTCCTTTTAGTAGCTGGGCCAGAAGATTTTGGCTCAGCGGCTGGGGCCGTCTGAACGGTGCTGGCAGCAGGGACCTCCTCTGCTGGTTGAGGTTGCGATGGAATTTCCACTTCCTTGGCTAGGATCTGAAGGTCCTTAGCCTTTCGCATTTCAATTAGCTCCTTTTTGGATGGTAGGGAGGGAGGCAGGAACTCCTGTATACGTGCATATTGCACGGATCCGCTTACTGCACTCCTCTATGTGCAGGGAAGTGGTCTCCAAGTTGGGGACCGCACGTTCTGGGCAGCACTCGAGTATTTGAGAAACCCTGTCCATTAGAGTGGCCGCCCTCTTTGAGCAACTCTTCAAAGAAGAGGTAGTGCTCAAGAGTTGGTTCCAAAACTCTTTTGGAAGCAGGGTTCTTGATCAGAAAATCATTCTTGGCTAGGTCCTCCTTGGTGACACTAGCATTGGTATCCATATCCGCATACGCAGAGTCAGTTTGAGCAATGCCCTGCTCATAAGGGCGGACTTTCTGGCGAAAGTTCAATATCCGGCGGGCCGGAGGAAGTCTGTGACATTATAGTTTTAAAAATAAAAACTATAACAGAGATCAAAAATGAAGAACTAAAACTCAAAACAAATCAGCAGTTCGCTAAACAAAAACCCAATCCTCAGATAGCAATCAAAATTCCAAAGTTGCTAGAGCGAGTCCAGCACGTCTGTACTCGCCAAAGGTCAGACTCGAATCCGTGATGTGCATTGAAGTCCCCACATAGAATCGAAGAATTGTTAATTTGCAAGATTGCAGAAAGATCGTTAACAAGATTAGTACGATTAATTGTACAAGGAACATAGACAGAAGCAATGTTAACATTATTAAAGTGTGGTGTTTTAATGCTGAGTACAGTTGTTTGTATGTCCGTTAAGGTGTGTGGCGTAACATTGGTGTGTGAAATAGTGTTTTTAATAAAATAGCCGTACCTCCACGAGGTCTGGGAGTTTGTTCACCATCATTTCTGTAGAGGAGATAGTTAGGTAAAAACGGTTTACGATTAGGAGAAAGATGAGTTTCTTGAATGAGTAACATGTCAGGATTATGTGTGTTAGTAAAATGTATTAGTTCATGCATTCTAGACATAAGACCATTTGCATTCCAATAACAGATTTTTAGCCCGGCAACCAGCACAACCATTAAGTAATGATGGGTTTAAGAACGCTTAGCACAGAGGCTAGCTTAGCTAATGGATTAGTAGCACTTGATAGTGCAGCATACATATTTTCTAAGCCTCCCATGGAGTTAAAGATATTTACAAGTTAGTTAGGACGAAAATCGCCTTAGTGGCATCATTAGAGTTAAAATTATTTACATTATTATTATGGATAACAGGATGATTCTGCTGGTTCTCCGTAGCAGAGACCGGCGATGGAGTGGGTGGAGCTCCTTGCACCATGCTCGCAAAAGAGACTCCCTGCGTGACCTTTTTTGCTGTAAATTCCCTGCGCGCAACTCCTGCAGCTTGATTTGGTGGTGACCTAGGTTTCGAAACTTGGGGCAGCCCCCTCCATGCGGCCAGGTGCCCGATCTCATTGCAGTTGATACACCTAGGCTGCTCTAGGCATTCTTTTGATTGGGCACTCTTTGATATAGTGCTCCCCGCCACATTTCAAGCACCGCTTTTTGTATCCACAGTTAATGGAGGAGTGGTGTAAATAATTGCACGAGAAGCATTGAGTGGCTCCCGGCTTCCTATTAAATTTTTCGACCTTGACCGCATAGTGGAGTAGCCGATCAAGTGCAAATAAGTCCTTGTTGCTGTCATGACGGAGGTACGTCAATTGCCATACCGGTATGGGCTTTTTTGTTTTCAAGCTTGTGAGTTGCCTCACCTTATCGATTTTAAGACCTGCCTGATCTAAGGCAGCAAGAATTTCCTCCTCAGTGTATTCTGTCGGCACTCCTTAAGTACAGCCTTTAATGGCCTAAGGTTCTTCGGAGTTATGACAAAGAACTCCAACTGATGTGCGGACAAGTACCGAGTGATTTCGCGATGCTGATCATAGTCAGCCGGGAAAATTTTAATATGTTCCCCGCGAGTTTGATGCGAATCTTGTTCTCAAAGTTGTTACCTATGTCAGCAACAACCGTCTTTAAATTGCCGCAGTTACGTACTATAATAGGCGGCAGCTTGGGCTCTGGGGGAAAACTCCTGCTCTCCATCGTCAGTCTCATCCACTGTGAGCTGATCAAATACATTATTAACATTTAGAGCAACATTGCCAGGTTTTACAGCTTGAAATTTAACCTTGGCAGTTTGTTTTTTAGTTGCCAGATGAAAGTCATCTGCTTGCGCAGTGCGCTTAAGTTTACCATTAACATTTTTAACTTTGGCAGAGCTGTGTCTGCTGCAATTAACTAATGGGCAGAGACCAAGATCACTTACCCTTTGAAGAGCTGCCTTGTATTCAGTTTCCGCTTTCGTGAGGGCAATCTTTGTCATTTTGGCTGTTGACATCTTGTCAAGAAGGTCTTGGTCTGCAATGATGTTGGCAACGTTGACAAAACCAATCGCCGCGTCATACCTTGTTTTTTGATGTGCAGCTTCCTTTTCAGCCTGTAAAAGTTGCTGGCATTGCTGCGCTTCAGTAGTAAAAGATGGTGCCATATTCGAGATCAAGTCCTTGTTCGTTTCCATGGTCGTCATCGTCGTAGTAGTAGTAAAACTTCCCGGGGACACAGGTACCTGACGAGAGCCCCATGAGGGCTTTTCCCGCCGCATCAACACTTCCATCAACATCAACTTCCATCTTGAAAGTGTATTCGAGACCTCTAAATTTCACCTGCCGACCTCGAATGTCTGTTTACGTTCCGAAAAACTCGCAACTCCGCACGCCTGACCAATCAGGACGACCCTTGATCAGCTCCGCCCAGCAAAAAGTCGCTGACCTCAGTCTGTTTACCAACGCCACCGGATGCACTGCTCACTCTTTCCTTTTCCCTTTCCTACCTAAGCACAGGCAAAAAAAACACATGTACAAAGGAACTCTTAAATTTTTAAACTTTCTTATTATACCATTTGAACTTCCTTCTTATTCCATTTTTATTGATCTAGAGAGATGGCTCTCATTATATTTTTAATTTTTTAACTTTAATAGATTTAATTTCTGTAATAGCTAAATATTATGATTAAATTTTAAGCTTAAGAACTGGAGGTACGGGCCTTCGGCCCGTGGTACTCCATCAAAAAACACACGTCCTTTTGTCCTTTGACTGCATCGAGCAGCAGGTCGCTGATGCTTGCGTCGTCTATAAATGCAAGTAACAATTTAAAATCGCGAGCGCCGATTCGCTGAGCGGAGCCGCGGCTCCTCCTGCGGTTAGCGGGGCTTGATGACTTTACACCCTAAGCGTGATCACTTTCGCGTAGGAGTTAGTTGGTGTGACTCTGCTGTCGTCCTTGTGTTTACGGAGTTCTTTTTAGCATGATGACCTATTACTCCAGGATTATAGATTAAAGTTCATGGTATGGAATAAAGCATTGATGATTATAAACAGTAATGAGTGATAAAGGTATTGCCTATTAGTGAAATAAATACAAGTTAAGAATAAAAATGAAAGAAAAAGAAACAAGATAAAAAACCAGTTACAGAAAATATATACATAAAAACAATTAGAGTATACTCCAGGTAGAGTAAATTCTGCTAGAAATGATGACTAAAGGACAGCACAGGTTCGAATTTGCTGCCTTACGTCAACAAGGACTCTACTCTGAACACGACGATTTGCCATATTAATGGAGAACCTTGGTTGCTTAGCAACCAAATCTCCTGCTTTGTGAGTGAAGGAAATTTCTTAAGCTTTAAGCCCATTGATTAGATAGTAAAAAAAGCAATATAGGTATATTATTAATTTATTTAAAAATTAATTATTCGAAATTTTTTATTAATTAATAAATAATAATAATAATAATAATAATAATAAAAATTCTGCATATATAAATTTGTTATAATTTTTTTTTTATATTATTATTATAATTTCAAGTAGGTAATAAAAGAGATAAACAATAGAAACAAACAATAACGATTGAGGGGAAATTGTGACTCAGTGGAAAAACTGCATGGTCATTCGAAAGGAGGATATCGGAATGTTAATGAATAATATTCAGAACAGCGCGAGGTCTTTTGCGATTTTTAAAATCAGAAATGTCGTAAACATAGTTGTTGATAGATCATTCAAAACGGAATTATTAATATTTGAAATGGAATTATAAAATTTTTTTGCAGTTTTATACACAAATTGTTTAAAACTTGGGAGGGAAAGAGCATGTCTGATATCATCATTTCGGAAAACCAAGGCGAATTTGTAATCATACGTAGGATTTTATTTTCAAGTCTTTGTATGATCTCGAAATTCGACGGAGCAGTAGATCCCCAAATAGGACTCGCATATGCAAGTATTGGACGCAAGTAAGCAAGATAAATGAGTTTTTTATTTTCCAAAGACATAGTAGAATTCCTACAAATGAGTGGATACAGTACACGAATGCATCTATTAAATTTATCCCTAAGATAGTTAATGTGAGGAGCATAATTTAATTTGCGATCTAAGATTACACCCAAATATTTAGTTTACCCAACCCAATTAATAGGGTTATTATAAATTTTGATAGAAGGAGTATTAAGAACCCTTTTACGCGTGAATAGTACTGCTTCGGTTTTCAACGTTTAATTGAATTTTCCATTTTATAAGCCATTGTTCAAGATGATTAATATAATTCTGAAGGTTTTTACTAATGATAAAATGTTTACGACCTTGAGTGAGGAGTGCTGTATCATCTGCAAAAAGACTGATTTTCACATTATAAATTTGTGGAATATCGTTAACGTAAAGATTGTAGAGAAATGGTCCAAGTATTGAACCTTGGGGAACACCAGCCTGAATTTTGAACAGAAGAATCTGTGTTATCAATGGAGACCACAAAAAGTTCTATTAGTAAGATAATTTGAATAATTTTAATAAGAAAAGGAGAAAAGTTGAAAATAATTAACTTATGTATTAACCCATTAACCCAAACTCTATCAAATGCTTTTTGCTACATCAAGGAAAACCACAGCAGTATCTAATTTCCAGGAAAATCCTCGAAACAGTTTCAGTGAGATTAAGTAGTTGATGCGTTGTAGATAATTTTTCAGTAAATCCAAATTGCTGGGGAATGAGAAGATTTTTTTGTTTAGTTTCATTTTTTAGATAAGTCAAATGACCTTCTCTATTAATTTGTTTAATGAAGAAAGAAGAGAAATGGGCCTGTAGCTAGTAGGGAAGTTGGATCTTTACCTTCTTATGAATGGGCAAAATTCGAGCTCTTTTCCAACAATCAGGGAAATAAGAATAATGAATGGCAGCGTCAGCAATTTGGCAAATTTTAAAAATAGCTTTTAAAGGAAGATTTTTCAGCATCTTATTTGTAATAGTATCAGGCGTTTTGTTAATCTTTTTAAGCCAGTGATGAAATCGATAATAGTAGAAGCTTTAGTATTAACAATTTTTGAGCAAAATGGATGGAGTTAAAGTTAGAGGTAGAGTCATAAACAGCTTTAGTATTCTGAGGATCATTAATGTTATTTTCCTGAAACTGCTCCCGAAAGCAGTCTGCCAAAATTTCGGCTTTTTGAGAATTAGTTTGTAGCTGTGCAATTGATAGTTTTTAGGGTGGTAATAGAGGATTTTTCCTCTTAAAATCTTTTGGGAAGCTTCCAAAAAGAACCATCTTGGCTGTTTACAGTTTGGAGGTGATTATTCCACGAAGTTTGCTTGTATTCAGAAATAGCCCTTCTGACAAGTGCTTGAGTATAGTTGTAATGAGTTTTGCTTAGCGGATCTCTGAAAATTTGCCAATTTTTGCGCGCATGATTTCTTTGAGTAATTAGAGTTTTAATGTATGGAGGCAAATAGTTACTATTGTTAACAGCGATATTTTTAGAAGCAGAGTTGTGAGCGTAGATAATGGCATTGGTAAAATTAGTTACTTCATTTTCAATATCTTGAAAGGAATTAATGTTATTAGTAGAATAGGTAATATTTTTATCAAGGGTGGTAGTAAATTTAGACCAAATAGTTCTAGTTTTACTGGGGATTGGGATGGTAGGATAAGTAAAATTATATTTTAAGATAACAGGATTACCTGATCGGAAGAGAGTTCACTGGAGAGAGTTGATAGAATGGGTGAAATGGAAGTTATTAGTAATAGCAAGATCAATTATTGAAGCTGAATTAGCACCAAGTCTAGTGGGCGTTAAAGGTGCTAAAATGTCTAGGTCGATATTGCGAGCGATAGAAGCAAGTACTCTGCCAGTATTATTATTAGTTCTGCAACCCCAATGAGTGTTATAAAAGTGTTGAAATCGCCTGCAAGAATAGTGCTATTATTAAGAGAGAGGAATACATTGATATCATTAGTTAAGTTAGATGTAGCAATACGATTAGGAACGTATACAGAAGCAATGGTCAGGGAGGGCAAATTAGAAAAAGACAAGAGAAACAATTGTCGCTTTGATACCAAGTAGAGGGGGAGTAGGGATCATGAGTATGAGAGGAATATTCTACTCTGAACACTGAGCCAGTTCGTCTAGGTCAATTGCAAATTGTGCAGTGTCGCCCGAGGGCGTTTAGCGTTTTCCGGCAATGTGAAATCGTATCTAGGAAGATTACGAATTTCATCATTGGGAATAAAATCAAGATTTGCGTAAAATTTTTCGCAAGTTTAAGCATAAAATTTTGAATAGCAGGAGGGATAAGCTGTGGCGAATATCATCCTTTCTAAAGTACCAAGGAGAGTTTGTTATCATACGAAGTAATTTATTTTCAATTCTATTAATAAAAATTAATGTGGTACCTTGCAGCAAACCCCAAATTGGGCTAGCATAAGTTATAACAGGGACGCAAATAGTACATGTAAATGAGTAATTTATTTTCAAAGAAAGAGGTGAGTTTTTTGTTAATAAAAGGGGTACAACATGCGAATACAAATATTAACTTTCTTTTTATATGATTCATATGATTAATGTAGGTTAGTTTATTGTTGAGATATACTCCCCAGATACTTTGCATTAGTAGACCATTTGATTATTTGGTTAAAGAGGTAAATGTTAGGGGAGTAATTCTTCTCCTTGTGAAAAGTACAGCTTCAGTTTTATCGACATTTATTTTAATACGCCATCTGGTGAGCCAAGCCGAGGTGATTAAAGTAATTCATGAAATTAGATTGAATGTTACCAAGTGTTTTTGCTGAGGTGATGACCGCAGTATCATCTGCATAAATACCTAGGGAGATCTTACTGATCTGCGGAATGTCATTGATATACAGGTTGAATAAGATTGGGCCAATCAAGGACCCCTGAGGAACTCCTGCGCTGATTTTTCTGTTGTAGAGATTGCATTGTTTACTTTGATAGAGAAAGTTGTATTGTGTAGATAAGAATTAATGAGTAAAATTAAGTACGTAGGAAAATTATAGGCAACAAGTTTATGTATTAATCCATCGATCCAGACTCTGTCAAAAGCTTTAGCTACATCTAGGAAGAAAATCCCCGTTAAAATTTTATTACTGAGACCTTCAGAGATCATTTCCGTAATGCGTAGAAGTTGATGAGTGGTACTAAGTTGGGGGGTGAAACCAAACTGTTGCGGGGTCATTATAGCATATTTATTAATGTGCTTTTTAATTTTCTGAAGAATTACAAATTTAGTAAGTTTGCTGAGGGTGGACAGGAGAGAGATGGGTCGATAACTACTTTGATTAGATGGATCCTTTCCTAGCTTAATGATGGGAAGAACAATTGCTTTTCTCCAGGAAAGGGGAAGTAAGTTAGTTTAATAATTGCATTGATAAGATTAGCTATACGAATAATAATATTATGCGGAAGATTTTTAAGCATTTTATTAGTTATGTTATCTGCGCCAGGTGCTTTATTAATTTTAAGATTATTGATATACTGTATAAAAGAGAGGATTTAACATTAATGATTTTATTAGGATGACCTTTAGAATTTTAGAGGTGGATGGAGTTATTAACAGTTTCCATTAGTAGAGGAATTAGAAAATTATTAACTTGGAACTGATCCTGAAGGCTGTCCGCGAGCAAATTTGCTTTGTCTAAATCGTTTTAAGACCGAGTGGAATTTTCATCCTTAAGATTAGCAACCTTAATTTTTTTGCCCCCTTTTAATTGTTTAATCGCGAGTCAGATGGAGCCATCAGTTGATCTAGAGTCTGTAAGCGATTGGTCCAATTGTTTTGCGTAAATTCTTGTAGGCTGACTTTATGAACAGGTGGTTTCCCCGGTGGAGGATCTTAATAAGCTTT
>BPLR01014513.1:0-44356 GCA_021605095.1 Caerostris extrusa
AAAGGAAACCTGTCCCAGCGAGCGCCAGAGAGATAGTCACTCTTTCATCAGACCAAGTTTAAGATAATAGTTCTTGAAAAAAATATTCTTTTTATTTTTATGTCATGTATATTCAATCAAACGTGTTCTAACACTAAAGAGCTTACGAAAGCTCAAAGTATTTATTTAAACTTATATTTTTGAACTTCATACTATTAATTTAACATAGTATAGCTAATTTTGTTAGAGGACAATGTATAATTGAGAAATTTCTTTTCATGTATATCCTCATTAATCAAAAATTAATCTAACATTGCTTTTTTCTTTTTTGCTAGGTTACTAATACACCGGGAAATATACTTACAAATATTATATGACTCGCTATTTCATCTTATATCGATATAAAAATAAACGATATGATATAATATGAATTAAATTAGTCATCCATTTCATTTTGAATTTTTTTCTTATTAGTGTTATATCTGAAATAATCAGCAAAGTACGTGACAGATGCCTTTTAATTGCTTTCTCAGAACTGCCGGCGAACTCATCTTTTGTTGTAATCGGATGGAGCCCTAATTAGCCTCGAAAAGAAGAAATTTTTCGGAAAATAGCCTCGTACCCAGGATAACCAACAAACAGATCCTTGAAAAATGGCGAACAGTTGTATGATGGGCAGAACATAGCAGTTAATGAATGAGCGGTTTTAAGCTGTTTTGGCTTCCTGTTAGTTCGGTACCGAAATAAATGTGGTTTACTTTAAGAGAACCATATTTGGTTATAATAAATGATATTTGATGTTCTTCGTTGAATTGAGAAGTGTAGTTAAGCCAGAATATTTCGAGGAAATAATTTTATTAAAAACGTATTTTCTGTATTAAAAATTTCTAACGGTATGTCATTTATATATATATACAGAGAGAGAGAGAGAGAAAGATAGATAATATTATAATATATTACATATATATACAGCGGTATACATCATATATATATATACATGTTATTCATTTATTGAAATGCAATTTCTGTATTAAAAATTGCTAACGGTAGGTCACTTAACAATATAAATTGTATATATATATATATATATATATATATGATGTATAACGATTTATATTTTCACAGTATATATGTATATATATATATATATGCATCTTTAAATATATTTTAATACAAATACGTCGTTAAAAATTTTTAATACAAAAAATGGTGTTTAATAAACCACCAAAATATTTTCGCTATATTAATTTCCTCAATTCAATTGGGTATATCAAATATGTAATTTATTATATATAATATGGTTCTCTTAGTAAATATTTATATGTATACATATGTATCATCATCAATTTCAACAGCCCTTAATGGGAAAAGGCCGTCTAATACTGGCAGATTTAGAGGCAGAATATTTTTTTGTTTTACACGCGTAAAGTTGTCAACTTTTACGTTAACGCTCTACAGTCATATTAGAGCGATTCAAAGTGAATTACAAACCACTACAAACATCCATGGCATAGTCAGGGACTCGAAAAGTACACCTGTCGCACCTGAGCGCAAAGCACTAGTCACTCTACCATCAAGCCCCAAGTTATAAAAATAATTTCTTAAAAATAATCTTTTTGTTTTTATGTCCTGTCATTTTTTCCCGTACATTCAATCAAAATGTATAACAATAAACTAAACACAGAAGGGTTTACTAAACCTCAAAGTATTAATTTTTAACAATATGATACAATAAACGTTGTTCACATATATTTTACGTGGTTTAGTAATTTTGATCAGAGAAATTGGATAATGGGAAATTTTCATACATCTTCATATATCCCTAATTAATCAAAAATTAATTTCATCTAAAATTCTTTTTCTTTGTCAGATAGCTAATCCACCAAATACTCTACAAATATATTTCATGACTCAAGATTTCATCTAATATCGATATACAAAAATAAACGAAACGATATATGAACTAAATTAGTCATCCATTCCATTTTGGAAAATTTTTTCTTATTAGTTTTCTATACCCAAAATAATCAGCAAAAGTACGTTGCAGATGCCTTTTAATTGCTTTCTCAGAACTGCAGACGGGAACACATCTTTTTGTTGTAATCCGATGGAGGCCTAATTAAGCCTCGAAGAAGGGGAATTTTCGGAAAATAGCCTCGAACCCAGGATGACCAAGAAAGCCTATCCTCGAGAAATGGCAAACAGTTCTATGATAGGCAGAATTAGGAAGAACATCGCAGTTAATGAATGAGCGGTTTAAGCTGTTTTGAAGCTTCCTTATAAGTTCGATACCGAAATAAATGTGGTTTACTTTAAGAGAACCATGTTAGATATAATAAATGAGATTTGATGTTCTTCGTTGAATTGTGGAATTAATTGTTAAGAATGTTTTAGAATTTTTGTTGAAAAGCCATTCCTGTATTAAAAATTCTATCGATATGTTTTTCACTATATGTATATACAAATATATTATATGAATATCCGAGAGTTTTGAAAAAAAATATATGGTATATATATATATATATATATTACTGTTTCCAAAAAGTAAGACCAATTATTTTTTTTTTCAAAAACTCTTTATGTATATTTCCAAATTTATTTCATCGCCTGCAACGTCATCCCTCCGGACGCCGTGGCCTTATACCAACTTTTTTGCCAATCCTCAATGTTTGTCAGTAATGCAATGCAATGTAAAAGTCATCGGCAGGGATGGCCTTCAAAACATATATATACATATAGATACACATCATGTGTATGTGTGTGTGTGTTATTCTAATGCATCTGGCTATACAGCAAAAATTAATGTTTGTGCCACAAGCAAGGCCTGCATCGATGTTACTCTTAGCAGTACCCAGGGTCACGTCTAATTTGAAGATATGCAACGGATGCTAGATATGCTATATATATATATATATATATATATATATATATACTATATACTAAATATATAGTAAAAGTTCATATCTATATATTAGTAAAAAAGTAATATCTTTTTTAATACAGAAATGGCATTTTAATAAATCCTCAAAACATTCTTAACTATTAATTTAATCAATTCTATGAAAAACATCAAATCTCATTTATTATATCTAACATGGTACTCTTAAAGTAAACCACATTTATTTCGGTGCAGAACCTATAAGGAAGCCAAAACAGCTTAAACCGCTCATTCATCAACTGCAATGTTCTTCTTGATTCCGTCTATCATGCAACTGTTCGCCATTTCTCAAGGATCTGTTTTCTCGGTTATCCTGGGTTGAGACTATTTTTCCAAAAGTCTCCCTTCTTCGAGGCTAATTAGGGCTTCATCGGATTACAACAAAAGATGAGTTCCAGTCTGCAGTTCTGAGAAAGCAATTTAAAACTAATAAGAAAATTTCAGTCAAAATGGATAGATGACTAATTTAGTTTCATATCGTATAGTTTATTTTTATATCAATATAAGATAGAGTCTCGAGTCATGTAATATTTTTAAGAGTATTTGGAGGATTAGCTGTCTAAGAAAAAAAATTAAAAGCAATTTTAGATGAAAACAATATTCCTTTTGATTAATCAGAGATATATGAAGAAGTATAAAATTTTAATCATCCGTTTTCTCTGATCAAAATGAAGTAAAATAAGTTAAATATCTTATTTATTCAATCATATATTTTATCATGTGGTTAATAATTAATTAATTTTGATACTTTAGTAAACAGCTCTATGTTTAATTTATTTTTTTACTATTATTTATTTTAATTTATTTTTACTATTATTTATTTTATTATTTTTAATATTTTTTTATTATTTATATTCATTTTGAGCACCCTGCAAGCAGTCGAGTTTAGGTGGAATCCTTTCACGAATCTATAATTATCTGCTTTTAGATAATTTAAATATTTTATGTCTGTAATTGTATGTGTGTGGTGTTTGTGCATGTGTAGATAAGGCTGGGAGTTCTCCAACTTGTACCTCAAATATCTCAACCCAATCCCACCCAGTTACAATCTGATTGCCTGTACCCGCACCTCTACACTTAAAGTTCTGAAATTAAATAATTTTAACAAAAAGAAAATAATTCTAACAAATTTATAGAAAATTTTGATGTTGTATATCTGATAGTTGAGAGTCAATAGAAATTTAACAAAATAAAGCATATCAATTGCCCAAAATCATTCATCATCATCATTAACAACAACATTGGCGCAACTGGTCCTTGGTGGGCCAAGGCCGTCTACCTACTGGCAGATTTCGAGACAGAAGCTATTTTTCTTCTTAAGGAGTAGAGCTTGCAACCATACGCCCAACGCTCTTACAGTCGTATTAGACCGGAACCTACAGGCTTAAAGTCGATTCCGAACCACTACAGACATCCATGACACCGCCGGGACTCGAACCCGGAACCTATGGCACCGAGAGTCAGGGCGCCAGACTCGGTCAATCAGGCCTTTCTAAAATCAAAAACTAGTAAAAAATCAAAATATCCATAAATCAAAAAGTAGTAACTTCATGGAATAATTTTTTGTTCTTTCGAAAGATATCGAAAAATGAGAAAAATCGTTTTTGTTCGATTTTTATTTTGACCTTCCTGTCGCATGTAATTTTTACGCCCCATTTTCTTCTATTTGTGTTGACAGGCCTTAATGAGTAGATGATCCCTCGTTTCTCTGGGGCCCCTTGTTGAGATAAACTTCAACAAATCAATAATGCGCAGCTATTTCCCTGCGAGCGTAAAACAATACATCCATCTCGGCTTCGGGACTTTTGAAGAAATGGGAGGAATTCGAACAAAGACTTTTGACATTTACCATTTCTTTAATTACAGGCATAAACAAGTAATATAAGAAATTTTTTTTAAAAGTCAAATTCTACTTTTTTTTTCACTATATCAGAAAATCCTTTATAAATATTTTTATTCATTTTTTTTTTAAGTTTATCTGGCGCCATCTATTGGTACATATATGCAACTTAAATCTAAAAAAACTAAAATTAAATGTAATTACTGAATTAATATTTGAAAAAACTGTATTAACATCCAGTGTCATCCACTACAAGTTAAAAAAAATATATTTGAACGTAAGTGGATGAATAAAAAGTATTTTATGAACGATTGAAAATTTGAACAAGACATATATAGGGAGAGTGTGAGCTAATAGAAGGAATTGAGAAAATGGGCTAGTTCTTTTCAACTGAGATTTAAATTCAAAATTACATTTTAAAAATAATTACAAAATCATTTTTAAGCATGAAATATTGATTAGTAAAATTTATAAAAAGAATTATTTTATAACAAAGTATTATTCAAAGTATCCTTATATTATTAAAAAAATCCTTTATGATTCAGTAACAAATAATTTTGTTTTAATTATTCAAGTGTCTCCTTTTTACATTATTCAATTATACTTGAAATAAGAATCCAAATGATTTCTCTCGAAACTTGCTTTATTATTTTTTATCAAAAACAAAACAATAGTTAATTTCTTTATCGATATTTCTATTTATTGGCATTTTAAAACTATAATTTCTATCTAACAATTGTAAAACTATGAAAACGAAATAACATTAAGTTTTGTATTAATTTATTGCCATATTAAGTATAATGTTAATATAATATTACTGTTTTACATTATTTTTTTACTGTAACCGTATTTCCTCCTACACACTGGCAAGAGCGTCTCCCTATAATGTTCAGGACAAATGGTCAGTAGGGCTTCGATAATGTCACCGGAGAGGAAGTACAGCTTAAATTTAACTTCCGCTCAGAGACGTTTAGTTTATTAACTCTCATCCCGAGAGGAAATATATTTAGAACATCCCGGCGCATTAATTGACCTTCGGACTCTTTCAAGGAAAGTAAGTATATTTCGCTCACCCTGCGCGTACCTGAGTATCGAGTTTCCGTCTTACGAGTAAAGAATACTTTCTCGAATTTATAATTATATGTTTTTCAATGTGTTAAATAGTGTATGTTTCTAATTGTATGTGTGTTGTTTTTGTGCGTATGCCAATAAAGCTGTGAGTTCTCCAACCTGTGCCTCAATCTAACCTCATCCAGTTGCAATCTGGTTGCCCAACCTGCACATCACATAACTATATTTTCAATTGAAATTTTCTTAAAGCAGGAATTTATCATAAATTTCACTTCCTTTTTTTCTCTATCTAACAGTTTTGTAATTATTTATTTGTATCACATATTTCTATGAAAAGTAAATTTTCTCATAAAAAACATTTGTAAAAATATGTTTTTTGTGAAATAACAATAAATTCTCTTTTGTAATTATTATAATGTTAATCGAGAAAAAGATAGCAAAAAATGAAATTGTTTTCGAAAGTCGTTTTTTTATTAAAATACCTTTAATTAAATATAACTTACATAAAATATTTGGTAGAAATCAAAATATTTGATATTAGATAGGTAATTTAGATAAATAATTTTGTACAGGCATTACTGTTTTTGTGATACCAATTTATTTCTAATTTCTTAAGTGAGCAAATGTTTCCACGAACAAAATCTTTTAAAAATAAAATTTACAATGTCCATTACCAGATTAAAAAGTGCATTTGAAATCGAACATTTGTTTACAATTTAATTTGGTAAGTGAAATAAATGTATCTTTTAGTAAATGGAAACAAATGATGTCCTGATTCAGTTAAAGAAGGAAACAAAGCAATCGAAATAGCACATATAAAAATCTCTTAAACTATTTGTTTTTGTTTTACATGATTTTATCGGTTTATTTATAAAATTTATATATATTTTCCAGTGATTTTAGAATTTTTTTTCCTTGCTTATTTTCTTTGCTAGTAGTGTTTAAAAGTTTTAAATTCTGTTTATTATGAATTTTTTTTTTTAGTCTTGAAAACTTCGTTATTGTTTATTGGTTGTGTTTTTCTTATCCCATTTGGTAGACAGCAACATCTAGACCAAGTTCAAGAACCCGTAAGGTCTGATGGAAGGAGGGAAAGAGAGGTAGCTCTGTTGTGAAAGAGCACACGTAGTTAGAAGTCTAATTTGGTTCCGTGACGCTTAAGAAGGACTGCCTTCCAGAAGGACTTTTAGCGGCAACTAACCCATATTTGCCTATCGTATGAGAAAAATGCGGAAAATTCTCACGAGGTAGTCCGACTCACAAGGCAAGAGGCTGAACATTTCAAATGCCGACGAGTCTCCTCGTTTTTTTTGAAACAGTGTCTGCAGCAAAGCCGGCAGCGGTTTGAACCTCAGTCCTAATGCTCACCATGCACGTTGCCACTGAGCTACGAATAGAGCTTTTATGATTTTTAAATGATTTTAGTTCTTATCCAGACAAATAAACTAAGCCATGTGAACCCATTTCCTTTTATGTTAGGTTTTTGGATTTATATACACTATTTCTGCCCGTCTCGTGGTTCAGTGGCAATGTGGCCCCTAGTGATGAGGTTCAATCCACTAGTGGCTTAGTTACAGAATCTGTTTCAAAAACAAAGAGACTCGATTACGTTTGTGGTGTTCAGCATCTTGTTTCTTTATTCCGACTACCGGGTAAATTTTCCGGTTTTCTCCCATACGATACGAAAACGTTGTAGTTCTCACTAAAATGTTCTCCCGGAAGGCACTAACCCCGTTCTTCAGCTTGACGGAGTCAAGTCAGACTTCTTACCTACGGGTGCTCCATCGCAACAGAAGCTTCTCTTCCATCTCGCCTTCCATGAGACCACACGAAAATTTGGACTTGGTCTAGGTGTTGCTGTCTATGACATTGAATAAGAAATAAAAAACAGCAAATTTCTTTCACGATAATGAACGCTGAATCTACTATATATATATATATATATATACGCTTTAATGGTAATGACTTAACTGAAATTGTTCAACAATCAAAAATAATAATGATATTCTTTCTAAAATTCTTTTATTAAGAACTGCTTTGTGTAGTTTCACTGCTTTGTGTAGTGTTCACTAAAAAATAAAATCAAGCATCTACGTTTGTGATAAAAACTATTTTAATTTAAAAAAAAAAAGAAATTTATTTTTAAAGGATTAAAAAAATTAAAAGAATGGAAATAATTTTTTAAAGAATTAATTAAGAACAGGCATCAAAAAGAATGCATATTTTCCTCCTTCATTTTACAAATTAAATGAATTTTACGTTAATTAATTTATTTGAATTGAATTTACTTGTTTTTTTACTTGTTTGTTACTTACAAGCATTAACATCGACTGAAAAAATTATTTCATTAACCAACAAATTATAACGTCTATAAAGCGGAACAAACAAAGTAGCAAATAATTAAGTTCTTAATTGAAAAAATTCTCTTCTTGAAGATTTTTTTTACACTTTATCGTTTTTTAATTAATGCTGTATAATCACCAATACAACAGAGCAAATAAATATATACGAAAATGAAATTGACATAATTTTTTAAAAAAAAATTAATTCATATTCTTATTTTTCTAGAAGATCAGTGTTATATCACATATAATAATTTATTTACATCGAAAAGAACACAAATGAAATATCTTATTTATTGATAAATATTATTTTGCATCTTTGCGATACATCCATAAAGTGATTTATTTTAAAAATTTGATAATCTAATATATCTACTTGTTCAATTTTATATAAAATACGATGTGCATTTTTACATTGATAGCTTTCATGTAAAATTTGAATAATTTTTTTAATACTTTTTTAATTTTGCTTAATTTTAATATTATATTAAATATATTATCATCTTGTATATATATTCTTAATTGTCAATAGTTGTTCTATTATAATTAATATAATAGAACAACTAATGATTATTATAGTTTTATAATTTTATTTTAAAAGTATGAAATAATTTTTTAATTTACACAATACTTTTAGATAATAAGGAATATCTATAGGTAGATATTATAAACAAGCAATTAAGTTATTTCATAAATAAAAGTACTTTGCAGGTTGGGCAACCAGAATAAAAAAAGGGCAGATTTCAGGGGAGAAACATTTTTCTGGTGTTTTTTAATTATGTGGCGTGCATATTAAAAATATTTAAATGTATCTAAAAATCAAATAATTAATAATATGAAATATTATTAAAAATAAAAATTCAAAATAATTGTTACATTCAAAGAATTACTTTCTAATTCTAAATTTTACTCTGGTTTTTTATATAAAAGACAATTGTTGTATTCAAAAATTAACTTTATTACAAGTAATTCTTATTAAATTACTTTTATTAATATTATTTTTTAAATTATTATTGTAATGCAACATTATTATTTTTAATAAAATTTATTATTATTATTAAATTAATAAAATACATATTAAAGATTGAAACCTCAAAATAATATTTAATAACAGTAATTTTTATTAAATTATTTTTATTAATATTATTAAATTTGATTAAACAATACATATAAAAGTTAATTGTTACTTCAAAAAAATAACTTTCTAATTCAAAATTCTACTATCATTCTTATATGAAAGACAATTTGTGTATTTAAAAATTACTTTTATTAAAAGTACATTTTATTAAATTATTTTATTAAGATTATTTATTAATTGGATATTATTGCAATTTATTATTATTAATCATTAATTTATTTTAATAATAGTATTATTAAATGTATTTTATTATTATATTTGATTAAAAATTCGTATTAAAGATAACTACTTCATTCATTACTAATTATTGAATTCAATTACTTCTAATTCGAAATTTTACTTTGTTTCTTACATGCAAGATAAATGCTTTATTAAAAATATTACTTTTCATAATTTGAAAATTGGTTAGAAATTCATAACAAAATAAATACACTTTATAATTCTATTGCAGTACTAAAAAATAAGCCATTATTGCACAAATATTAGAAAATACTTTTAAATAATCACTCATTTTGCAATTCTCACTAATTTATTATTTCACATCATTTCTCATTTAATTTCCATTATTGATAATCAGTAAAGAATACCAAAATGATAAGTAAGCTTAAATGTACAAAGGAATCCCGATTTTTTTTTAAAATTAATGTTGATGATGGGTTTCAGCTGTTTCATAATCTATTTTTAAAACTGCTAAAAGGAGCTTAAATAACAGTAAAGACGATTAAGAAAAGGAGCTAAATCTATAAATTAACGTTTTTAAAAAGTTCATTGCACTTTGAAAAGGATTCATTTTAAATTGCGTAAAAGATATATTTCGCGATCCGCTTAATGTATTAAAGCGGTGATCCATTAAAAGACGGCAATCAAATTTTTAATTACTCCCTTTTGAAGGTATTAAAGATTTAGTAGAATTACCATTTTCTTAAAATAAAAAAATAAAAATTAAATATTTAATGCTTTCTGTGTGTTATGTCTTAATTAATTTCTGAATTCGATATTGAAAATATTTTTCATTATATTTTAAAACATCATTCGCTTGGCAAATACAGTGAATTTCTCGGAAAATGTGATTTTTACACAAAAAAATGAAGTTTTATTATTCATTTTTAAATATATTTAATTGAAAATTCCACATTATATAACGGGATTAAAAATTCTTAGTTTGATTTGAGTTTGAAAATATTTATTTGGGGATTATTTTAAATATTCTCTGGACCAGATTAAGGAATTAAAAATATTGTTTATTTAATACATAAATCATGTATATATTATAAAATGTCGTGATATAGTAAACATACAGAAATAAAAATAATGCTTCTATATTTTTTTTTTCATTTAAATAAGAAATCAGGTGTTATATTAATTTATCGCATATTATTAAAGCACGAAGCAAAATTAGTATATATTAAAATAATTACAGGTGAATTGTTTTTATTTTAATCCTCGTAACCTATTTAATTTTTAAATGTTTAATTAATCATACTTAATATCCATATTTTTATATTTTAAACTATTTAATATACTAGCAATTTTTCCATACAATTTTTTTTTAAATACTAAAAAATAGATAAATTGCTATACATAATTTACTTTATCTGCTTAATGTTTAACAATTAATCATTTTAAGTTAAACTATTTATTCTAATATATCATATACGGAATACCTTGTTTGGAATTTTTATACAGTAGAAATAACGGAACGTAAATTAATTTATATATTTGATATAAATATAATTGGTTTAAAAACAGTAAAAGAAATATATATATATATATATATATATATATATATATATATTCTACAAACTTTTGATAATTTGAACTGGGATTAGAAATTACATAATCAATTTAAGTACATGTTATAATTCGATTGCAGCATTCTATTGGGATGGTATGTTGTATTGCTTTTTAATTCCAAATTTTACTCTGGTTCTTACATGCAAGATAAATGCAGTATTTAAAAAATTACTTTTAATAATTCGAAATTTGATTAGGAAACTCATAATCAGGTTAAATACCTTTATAATTCGACTCTAGTAATAAAAAATAAGACATTATTGCACAAATGTTAGAAAATATTTTTAAATAAGCCCTAATATCGCAATTCTCAATAATTTATTATTTCAGGACATTTTTCATTTACTTTCCATTATTGGTAATCAGTAAAGAACACTTGGACGTCAAAAACAAAAATGATAATTAAGCTTAACTACACAAAGGAATCACGATTTTTTTTTAAATTAATGTTGATGATGGGATTTTAGCTGTTTTATAATCTATTTTTAAAACTGCTAAAAGGAGCTTAAATAACAGAAACAACGATTAAGAAAAGTAGTTAAATCTATAAATTAACATTTTTTAAAAAGGACATTTCACGTTGAAAAGGATTCATTTCCAAATTGCGTAAAGATATATTTCGTGATCCGCTTAATGTATTAAAGCAGTGATCCATTAAAAGACGGTGATACATTTTTAATTACTCGCTTTTGAAGGTATTACAGATTTGGTAGAATTATCTTTTAAAAAGATAAAAATTAAACATTTAATGCCTCTTGTGTGTTACGTGTTAATTAATTTCTGAATTAGCTTATTGAAAATATTTTCGTAATATTTAAAATATCATTTCTTGGCAACTACGACGAATTTCTCAAAAAAAATAATGTGATTTTTACAAAAAGGAAAATTGAAGTTTTATTATTTGTTCATGTTTGAAAATGTTCATTTTCGAATACATTTAATTATAATTTGTGGATTATTTAAAGGGATTAAAAATTCGTTTTTAGATCTGAGTTTGAAAATATTTGTTTGTAGGTTATTTTAAATATTCTCTGTCAAGATTAAGTAATTAAAAATTTTATTTATTTAATAGATATAATACATGTATATTGTAAAATGTTGTGAAATAGTAAATAAATAGAATTAAAAGCATTGGTTTTTAAAATTTTAAATGGAAATCAGCTGTTATGTTAATTAATCGCATTTTTAATTGCAGCTCTTAAGCAAAATTAATTATATATAATATATATATAAAGTTTATATATTGAATAGGTAACGAAAATGAAATTGAAGACATATGAATTATATTTATTTTAAAATAAAATTTGTATTGTACGAAATTCAAAATGCACATTTCAATTATCTCTTTTTAATCATAAATAACACTCAAGAGCCAAAACATTATGACCACCCCTACATTTTGCAATGAACTCGCCTGGATGACGTGGAAGGCACGTGATCAGGTGGAAGGGGTATTTAACTGCTGCTGGAGAGTCTGAAGAATCCTTCTTTCACTTACTTCTGTGTGTGATGGGAAAGGCTGCTGGCCAATCGTTATTGACAGGTGGTCATAATGTTTTGGCTCTTGAGTATATATATACACT
This sequence comes from Caerostris extrusa, assembly GCA_021605095.1. Lineage (NCBI taxonomy): Eukaryota > Metazoa > Arthropoda > Arachnida > Araneae > Araneidae > Caerostris > Caerostris extrusa. Next base: position 12,686 of record BPLR01014513.1, read on the forward strand.
ATGTGGAAGAAAAGTGACGGGACACGACACTATAACGACATAAACCCATATTTATTAAAATTAATAGGAGGTAGGGCCTCCTTTGGCTGCGATCACAGCTGCAACCCTTCTGGGCACGTTTTCCACTAAATTAGCCATAGTGGCAAGAGGAATTTCCTTCCAAATGTTTAACAGGAAGTTCCATAGTTCAGGCTTGCTTTTGGGGAGTGGGGTGCAGGTCCCGACGGTCCAATTCGTCCCAGAGATGTTCAATTGGGTTAAGATCAGGGCTCTGCGCCGGCCCCTCCATGCGTTTAACGTTGTTGTTCCCATACCAATCAAGAGTCCTCCTTGCAACATGGCATGTTGCGTTGTCGTCTTGATACCAGCAATCATCCATACCGTATGTTGCCCACAAGGTAGGAAGGACATGATTGTCGAGAATATCACAGTATCTATCGGCATTCATCGCACCATCAACCTTCACCAGTGGGCCAGCCCCATACCAGGAGAAAAAGGCCCATACCATCAATCCTCCTCCACCAAACTTTACAGTTGGGACGACACACTCGGGCAAAAGGTTCTGGTAAACGCCATACCCAAACACGTCCATCGGAACGGAAAAGGGTGAATCGTGACTCGTCACTCCAAAGGACGCGTTTCCAGTCATCCAGATTCCAAGTACGGTGGTCTTTGACCCATCGAAGGCGCGCTTTCTTGTTGGTTTTCGTAATCAAAGGCTTATGGGCCACCGAACGTCCAGTGTAACCTATCTTATGGGCCTCGATACGACGAGTCTTGGTCGAAACGGCCACACCTGTGGCTTGTCTAAACTCATTAGCGATGTTATCCATGGATGTTTGACGGTTACTTCGAATCTCCCTGCCGAGCACCCGCCGGTCCCTGCTGGTGAGAACTGTAGGTCGTCCACTTCGGGGTTTGTTCTGACAGTGTCCCCTCAGTCTTGTAGCAACACACAACACGTGCTACAGTTGATTTTGAGCACGGAAACGTTTTTACGGAGACGGTATATCTCCCTAATTGACATCTTGGCAAGATGCAATCCAATCAACATAGCTTTCTCGAACTCAGACAACTCTTCCCGTGGCGGCATCTTGACAAAAAAAAACTCTAGTCGACTCCACAGAGCATTTATAGGATATGGCTGACATGTGTCACCTATTATTGCGCATGTGTCAGCTGTATTGTCGACTTTTCTACTTTTCGAGGGGTGTCCCGTCAATTTTTTCCAGATAGTGTGTATATATATATATATATATGATGTTGCTCTGATTAGGGGTCCGTGACGTTATCCGAAAATGAGGGTCAAGCAAATAAAATTCCATTGTAAATTTTAGCGGTAAATGGTACTTTGGGCCCCTTAACTCTATAAATGATTCCTGGATAACATGTTAAAGTTCAGGAATTTTCTGGAGAATATGGCTTTGCTTGAAGTGTTTTGTAGTGTGGTTTTGAAGCACTTTTCACGTTTTGGCTTGGAATTTTTAAACATTTGTATATCCAATGGCTATAAGTATTCGTAGAGCGTTGATCAATTCCTACTTCTTGAAGTTTCATATTTATCACTTTTGGCATTTTCTCATGCCTATTGAGCTGTATAGTGCTTCTAATTGTATTTGGAATGCTTCTTACTTCATTTATGCGTAGAATTTTTCAAACTTTGACATATTCAATTTACTATTGAATGTCATAGTGTTTCTTGTAGAATTGGGAACACTTCATTCTTCATTTGTGCTTAGAATTTTCAAAATTTGACATTCAATAATCGTAGTGTTTCTTGTAGAATTGAAATACTTCATTCTTCATTTACGACTAAAATTTTCAAACTTTGATATACTCTTTTGGCTATTAATTACGATAACGTTTCTTGTAGAATTGGGAATACTTCATTATTGGAAATATTTTATTCTTCATTTATGACTAAAAATTTCAAACTTTGTTATATTATTTTGGGTATTGTATATGATAACGTTTCTTGTAGATTGGAATACTTCATTCTTCATTTACGACTACATTTATTTTATTTTTGTAAATACTTTTAGTGATTCTTGAACAATTCATTCTCATGAAGTTCTTGATCTATTCAACATTGCAATATTCATGTGGCTATTGAATTTGGCCATTCTTGTAGTATTCCAATCAATTGCTTCATATATTTCTTGCATTGTTAAACATTGGCATAATCCTGAGTTTATTCATCCGTTCTCGAAGTGTTTACACATGATAAGTTCAAATTTGACAAGTAAATTTCAGCTTTTTTTTTTAGATTATTTATTATTGATTTTATTGTGGCTACTTAATAAATTCAGCAAATTAAACCATTATTGTATTTTCATATCAATTTAAAAATTTTAATAAAAAATAAGAACATCATTTTTTAAGTTTGCATTTTCCATATTCAAGATTAAAATATCTTACGAATAAAAAAAAAATATTCAGCTACTATTCAACTTTTGAGCTTTGTTTTTCCCAAAACAAAACATAGCCGGCCTGTCCCATTTCAAAGCAAGTAGCTTTCTGTATTATTATTTTTCTTTCAAAGCGAAGAAAGATGGCGTTTTATTTTAAAAAGCATCTTTTATAGAATATCTGACATTTATTTTTCTCCTATGGGATATTTTTCATCTTTTAGCCAGGGAATCGTAATATTTTTCAATTTCTTTGGCATTTGTTTGGAACTAGGAAAAATAACTTGCATGCATTCTACTGTAAACAGTCGCATTCAATAAATAGTAAACTCGAACTGAAAAAAATGTTTTCGTACTGAATCGTGAGCATTTATCTTCTCTTGAATCGTGAATCGTGAGCCTTTATTTATGTAATTACATTTTTTGAAAATATAGTTTTCTGATTATTTCATCATATATTAAAACTATTTAAGCTTTTAAATATATCTTAGTATGTCTATTACAATCATTTAATCTTGTTCATGTTAAAATATGAATTAAAATCATTTACATGCCTTATCTGAATATCTGTATTGAAACCATTTAAGCTAGCTACATCTTAGGATATGTATTAAAAATATAAGCTAGCTACATCTTAGAATATGTATTAAAACCATTTAAGCTTAGCTACATCTGAATATATGTACTGAAACCATTTAAGCTCGCTACATCTTAGAAATGTATTAAAAACATTTAAGCTTGCTACATCTGAATATATGTACTGAAACCATTTAAGCTAGCTACATCTTAGAATATGTATTAAAAACATTTAAGCTTGCTACATCTGAATATATGTACTGAAACCATTTAAGCTGGCTACATCTTAGAATATGCATTAAAACCATTTAAGCTTGCTACATCTGAATATAGGTACTGAAACCATTTAAGCTAGCTACATCTTAGAATATGTATTAAAACCATTTAAGCTTGCTACATCTGAATATATGTACTGAAACCAAGCGTACATCTTAGAATATGTATTAAAACCATTTAAGATTGCTACATCTGAATATATGTACTGAAACCATTTAAGCTGGCTACATCTTAGAATATGTATTAAAACCAAACTACATCTGAATATGTGTACTGAAACCATTTGCTACATCTGAATATATGTATGAAACCATTTCTCGCTACATCTTAGAATATGTATTAAAACCATTTAATACATCTGAATATATGTACTGAAACCATTTAAGCTGGCTACATCTATAGTATATATATATATATATTAAACCCATTTACGCTTGCTACATCTTAGTATATATATATTAAAAGGAAGAATATATTTTGGTATATTGATTCGATTGCCAGCCATTTTGATTTAATTCATTCACAAGTAGCACATTAGAAATGTAACAAATTCAGCGTTACCAAGGTTGCACCACAAATGATGATTGCTACACTGCACTCCATTTTTTCAGTGACTGGTAGTCTGGTGGTTTTATTCACTTCTTCTCCCTTATTCGAGACGAAACGAACGAACGAACGAAAAAAACATTTTAAGTGTAAATAACCAGACCCATCCTGACAAGCACGAGGAGGTGTTTGGTTAGGTTTCAGTTGTGGAGTTTTTGAACCATTTTTTCGGAAACTTGGTTCACACTCTAAAAGATGGTAATCTTTTTTTTGTTTATATAAAATTTCTTTAAATTACGTACGATATATATTTATATATATTTGTTCTAATGCAGCTGGTCAAACATACGGTTGTCTTACATGCCTTAAGGAAAGCGCTGCACCGGAAACGTTACTCATTTAGCACTACCCAGGGGCACGTGTATCTTAAAAATATGCTACGGACACGAGTAACAATATACCTACAACGCTCTGTGATCCTATAGATCAATGCCTACGGCTTAAAGTCGATTCCGAACCACTACAAACATCCATGGCGCCATCGGAATTCGAACTCGAAACCTGTGGTACGGAGCACCGGAGTGCTAACCACTGGGCCATCAGGCCCCTGTTTTGTTAATATGTTTCAATAGAAATTCACTAGCTATACCTATTAAAACTATTTTTTTTTTTGTTCTAATGCAGCTGTCAAACACTTAGGCAGTTGTCTTTTATGCTTTAAGGCAAAGCGCTGCACCGATATTACGCACTTAGCACTGCCCAGGGGGTGCGTGCAGCTTGAAGATATGCTACGGACGCGAGTAACACTACACCACAACGCTCTAGAATCATATCAGGCTGTGACCTACGAATTAAATTGGATTTCGAACCACTACAAACATCCTTGGCACCGCCGGGAATTCGAACCCGAAACATGCGATACCAGAGCGCTAGCCACTAGGCCATCACGCCGAAGTCTTGTTAATAAAAATTCCTAGCTACCTTTAATAAAACTAAAATAATATCAATGAAAAACTTCAGTCTAAAAGATATAACTTATATTAACTTTAGTGTATAAAAAAATATATTGCTGTAAGATTTTTATCTTGAGAATTTGAAATACACTTTTTGCTGATCTGGTGACATTTTTCGACTTCAAATGTCATCTAGATTACTAAATTGAGTGCCCATTTTTTTCTGCTCTCCGATAGGAGCAGAACGCTTTGAATTTCCCAATGGAGTTGGTCATGATTTTCTGTAAGTGGCAATGTGTGGAAGTGATTTGGTCCCAATGGATGAAATGCTGCAACTTCTAGTCCGAAGTAAGAAGCAAAGATGGCAGGATGAAGTAATATGTTCCGTTTCTAGATTTCCAGAAAAACATGAAATCTTCCTTTTGTTTGATATTTTTTATCACATTATATTGAGCATCTCTTGAGGGAAACATACTTTCAGATATAGTATCAGTCCGTAGAAGATCTGAAACTTAGTATTGACCAGTATTATGTTTATTCCTAAAATAGGTTTTTGAACTATTTAGGATTATATAGAAGTGGTTGTCAAAATAATGGAAACTTATCAAATAATGAATAACAAAATAATGGAAACTTATCAAATAATGGATATCAATATAATGGAAACTTATCAAATAATGGATATCAATATAATGGAAACTTATCAAATAATGGATATCAAAATAATGGAATGTGTGTAAATGTGACATTTTAGAATGCGTTTCGCAAGCATTAAAATGTCATCTTAGCTACCAGATATTTTAATATAAAACGTATATACCGTAGTACTATCAAGTAGCTTTAGTGAATTGTATACGCCTTCGATTTTTGTCAAAAATTTAAAATGTCTGAGCTCACAGACTTTCAGAGAGAGCAAATTGTAGCAGTCCTACTAGCTGATGCAACTGTGACAAAAACGTCCTAGCTTTTAAGCGTTTTTAGAGGTACTGATACTAAAGTCGCGGCAGCAACACAGCACAATATGATTTAAAAACACTACTTTCGAAACCCTATGTTACGTACGCAAGTAACACTCTACGATCATATCAGGGACTGGACCTACGGTTTATAGTGGATTTCGAACCATTGCTACCATCCATGTCACCGACGGAACTTGAAATCGAAACCCAGGGTACCAGGCCCGAGAGTGCTAGTTGCTTGGCCATCACACCCCAGCTTCTTAATATATTTCAATAAAAATTCACTAGCTATCCCTAACAAAACTAAAATAATCTCATTGAAAATTGTATCCTAACAGATATAACTTATTTTCGATTTAGAGTATAAAAATATATTGCTGAAAGTTTTTTTTTCTTCTTGCGAATTCGAAATATATTTTTTGCTGATCTGTTGACATTTTTCGACGTCAAATTTAATCTAGATTACTTAAATTGAGTGCCCATTTTTTTTTCTGCTCTTCGATAGGAGAAGAACGCTTTTGAATTTCCCAATGGAGTTGGTCAGGGTTTTCTGTAAGTGCCGATGTGTGGAAGTGATTTGGTCCCAAGGGATGAAATGTTGCAATTTCTAGTAGAAAGTAAGAAGCAAAGATGGCAGGAAGAAGTAATATGTTCCGTTTCTAGATTTTCAGAGAAACATGAAATCTTACTTTTGTTTGGTATTTTTATTGCATTATATTGAGCATCTCTTGAGGGAAACATACTTTTAGATATAGTATCAATCTGCAGAAGATATGAAACTTTGTATTGATCAATATTATGTCTATTTCTAAAAGAGGTTTATGGATTAGTTAGGATTTTTATTCTTCTACTTCATTGATCCATCAGCCCCATGGTGTGCCAATGCAGTCACCCTACTGGCAGATTTCGAGACTGGAGATGCTTTCTTTTTACCCGGTAGGGTTGTCAGCCCTGTGCCCAACGCTCTACAGTCATATTAGACCAGGACCTATGATTTAAAGTAGATTCTGAACCACTACAAAAATCCAGGGCCCTGTCAAACTCGAACTTGAAACCTGTCGCACCAAAGCGCTAGTCACTTGCTCATCAAGTACGAGTTGGTTGTTTAATGTGCTTACTTTATTTAGTAGCCGCAATATAAGAAGTAATAAAATAAAATATGATCTAATTGATTGTTTCATCATCCTCAACAGTGTTGCAACAACCCCATGGTCTGCAAGGAAGTTCGCCTACTGGCAGATTTCTAGACAGTAGATGTTTTTTTTTTACAAGGTAAGGTTTTTAGCCCTACGCCCGACACTCAATAATCATATTAGACCAGCACCTTTAGTTTAAAATGGATTACGAACCACTGAAAATATCCATGCCACCACCGGAACTCGAACCCGAAACCTTTGGTGCCGATCGCCAGAGCGCTAGCCACTCAGAAATCAGACGTCGTATTACTACATTTCAGTAAAAAAATTCGCTAGCTAAATTTGTTAAAAACTAGAATAGTTTTATTGAAAAGTTGTATCTAACAACATATATTGGCTTTAGTGTATAAAATATATTGCATTTATTTTTTCCTTGCGAATTCGAAATATACTTTTTTGCTGATCCGTTGACATTTTTCGACGTCAAATGTAATCTAGATTACTTAAATTGGAGTGCCCATTTTTTCTGCTCTCCAATAGGAGCAGAACGTTTTGAATTTCCCAATGGAGTTGGTCAGGATTTTCTGTAAGTGCCGATGTGTGGAAGTGATTTGGTCCCAAAAAGGGATGAAATGCTGCAATTTCTAGTAAGTAAGAAGCAAAGATGGCAGGAAGAGGTAATATGTTCCGTTTCTAGATTTTCAGAGAAACATGAAATCTTACTTTTGTTTGGTATTTTTATTACACTCTATATTGCTCATCTCTTGAGGGAAACATACTTTTAGATATAGTATCAATCTGTAGAAGATCTGAAACTTTGTATTGATCAACATCATGTTTGATTTCTATAAGAGTTTATGGAGGAGTTTATATATATACAGCTGGTTATCAAAATCGTGGAAACACCCTGGTGTTAAAGAATCCTTTACTAAAATGGCATTGAACCTATTTTGGAATGTAATAAAGCTTGGATTTGCCTGAAATCGAATCATAGTGCGGAATAGTGTTTAAAAGGAATAGAAACATTCTTCATGGAGTTATTGGGAAAGTTTGGAGAGAATATCAACTCCGATTGATCGCTTTAAAATAGATAATAACGATTCGTTGATATTGATGGTGGGGGCAGTACTGGCCATGGTAGATGTTTCAATACAGGTCATTTTTTCCTTCATTTTTAGGAATCTTTACTAAAATGGCATAAAACCTATTTTGAATGTAATAAAGCTTGGATTTGCCTGGAAATCGAATCACACAAGTGCTGAGTAGTGTTTAAAGGAATATTGAAACATTCTTCATGGAGTTAATGTGAAAGTTCTGGGAGAGAATATAAACTCCGGATTGATCGGTCTAAAATAGATAATAACGATTCGATGATATTGATGGTGGGGAATGTACTGGCCATGGTAGATGTTTCACTTCATACAGGTCATTTTTTCATCAAACCATGATTGGACAGGTCCCCACTGCATGAATGGAAGTATTATCATTCTGGAAAATTCCATCTCCTTCAGGAAAAAGTTTGCATCATAAGATGCACCTAGTCAGCTAAAACTTTTGATTACTTCCCTTCAGGATTACAATTGGATCAATAGAAAACTACAACATGACTACCCACACCATCAAAGATCCACACCGTGCTTGACAGTTGGAAAGAGACAATCATGATCCCACGCTAACTCAAGTATCGTCAAAGTGCACCCGTCCTGTTGTAAGGAAAAGTGTGAAAGATGATTGGTCCTATCCTATAACTGCCTTCCGCTTATCACTAAACATTCACTTTCGTGGGTGCGGCATCACTGTAGACGATATAAACTAACAAAATATATTTTTTTGTGAAAATAGTTACGCACGATACCATCAAGGAACAAAACCCTCATTTATTTACACGTTAATTTAAACCATAATCAAAAATAAGAATTTGTGTAAGTAAAGTAATTGATACTATTATAAAATCTAAAGGCAGTGTGACTACATTTTTAAAGCTCCTTATAATTATTTTCCATAATTAATGATTAAATTTTGAATTATTTTTAAATGTTTCACATATATTATAATAGCTTAATCAATATAATTTAATATTCTTAGTTAAGTCTGTATACAATTAAACACGTAAAAAGACAAAATTCAATTTTTATAAAATATGACGATTTTATGTAAAGATACAATTACAATGAAATGAACAATATTTTTTCATGGTGAAGTCATTAAATCGTATCTTACTAATTTAAGTGAAATACACATTAATAAAAATATATTAAGTAAGGAGAGTATCAGTGAATTGAAATTGGATATAATTAGTAAATTGAATTGAATTGAAATTGAGGGAATTAGTAAATTGAATTAAATTTGAATGGAATAGTAAATTGGATTATTTGTAGATGAAACAGGAATATTGGATTGAATTTAGATGGAACTACTAAATTAATTGAATTTGAATGAATTTATTAAATTAAATTAAATTGAATTTGGAAAATTAGAAATTTAGATGAAATTAGTAAATTGGATTATATTTGCATGGAATTAGAAATTTGGATTAAATTTGAATAAAACAGAAATATTCGATTGAATTTGGAAGGAATTGTAAATTGGATTCAATTTAGATTGAATCTGAAAATTACATTGTAATCTTTAACCTTAGGATTGAAACTTATTCAGATTTTAAATTAAAAAAAAAAATCAGTGAGGAAACGTGGCTATTTCAGCACTATAATTGCAGCGATAGTACATTATGGTCTTCATTGAAAAGAAACCACAATGACGTTATGAAGAATTTTATCAACTAATGGCGAAATTATTCTTTTATTTGTTACTGCTATTAAACGACGCTCTCCTTTAACTAAACAATATTTCTATTTTGAATTTTTACTTTCCTTAACTTTAAACAATTAACAAGTTAATCAAAACGATTTCATTACATGCACATAAACGTTAACGATAATAAAACACAAAGGGCCATATTCATCATAGTTGACGATTTAAAACATTTCTCTCTCCAACAAAAACTATCTATGCACCATTAAAACTGCAACGTCCAAAACACTTAAATAACCTCAGGGCTGATTTCAGAAAAGAGCAAAGATTGATAATAATTGCTTTTCAGCCATTTTTTATATTTTTTATTTTATTTTCAATGTTCCATTCGTTTAAAAAGTTTCTTCAAGGCAGAGGCCTTGAAGAAACTTTAAAGGTACAGCTTCATTAATGATCGAGAAAGGTTTTCCCCCTAATGGGGCAAAAGGAAGCTTTTGAAAATAAACTGGGACAAATAAAAGACCGTATCTTTGTCACCATTTCTCTGAAACGCGACAGTTTTATTGAAAAGGAACGACTAACGTCGAGAAATTTTGAGAATATTGTTCGAAAGGAACTGAAAAGAATGAAAAAAGTAAGAAGAGTTCCTTTAAACTGAGAGCGGTAGGGTTGCAAAGTTTGAATGCACGTTTAGGGTTAAGTGGTTTAAATTTTGGCAATTATTCGCTCTTTTAAAAATGAATATTTCGCTTTTAAAACTAAGGATTTAATATGTCATAGCAGAGATACTTTAAAAGGAGTTTTAAATCTTCATAAATTTCTAATCATGCACCATTTTTTTGATGGTCATAAAAGAACCTAAGAAGATTCATTAAACCTTACTCAAATGTCAAAGTAGTATTCGAAAATATTAAATTTATGGCGAATTTTACAGTAGTAAAAGTATTTTAATATTATAATGCTGAAAAAAAATTTTCTTTTTTTCTAAACAATGTTGTTTTTCTAACGGAATCCCTCTGGAATTAGTAAATTGAAATGAATTTGGATAGAATTAGTAAATTAGATTGATTATGGATGGAATTAGTAAATTGGATTGGATTCGGATGGAGTTAGTAAATTAGATTGAATTTGGATGAAACAGGAAAATTTGATTAAATTTGGATGCAATTAGTAGATAGAATTAGATTTGGATGGATTTAGTAAACTGAATTGAATTTGAATGAAAAAAGGTAATTGAATTGAATTTGGATGCAATTGTGAATCGGGTGGAATTTGGAGGAAACAGGGAAATATGATTGAATTCACGTTGAATTGTAAATTGGATTCAGTTTAAGACTGAATATGAAAGTTATGCACAGTAAACTGGAATCTTGGAATTAAAACTTATTTAGATTATGAATTTAAAAGAAAAATAACCGAGACAATGTGGCTTTTTCAGCACTGTAACGCAGCAACTGTCATTATGAAATTTATTAAAAAGGAACAACAAAAACACCATGAAGAATTTTATCGACTAAAATTCTTCTTCTGTTTTATTTATAACTGCTATTAAAAGACACTTCCCATTAAATCAATATTACTATTTTGAATTTAACTTTAAGCAGTTAATTAAAACGATTTCATTACATGCACATAAACATTAACGAATAAAACACAAAGAGACATAATCATCATAGCTGACGATTTAAAACATTTCTCTCTCCAACAAAACTAACCTATGCACCATTAAAACTGCGACGTCCAAAACACTGCAATAACCTCAGGGCTGATTTCAGAAAAGAGCAAAGATTGATAATAATTGCTTTTCAGCCATTTTATTTCTATATATTTTATTTTATTTTCCTTGCTACACTCGCGTTCATTATTCCTTTCGCCTTGCAGAAACTTTAAAGGTGCAGCTCCATTAATGATCGAGAAAAGGTTTTCTCCCTAATGGGCAAAAGGAAGGTTTTGGAAAATAAGCTGGGAGAAATAAAAGAGAGTATCTCTGTCACCATTTCTCTGAAACGCGACAGTTTTATTGAAAAGGCATGACTAATGTCGAGAATATTGTTCGAAAGGAACTGAAAAGAATGAAAAAAAGAAAGTAAGAAACAACCCTCCCCTTTCAACTCGAAGCGGTAGGGTTGCAAAGTTTGAATGCATGTTTAGGATTAAGTGGTTTACTTTTTGGCAATTATTCGCTCTTTTAAAAATGAATCTTCCGTTTTAGGAAAGGTGGGTTTAATATGTCATAGCAGAGTCATAACTCATTTGAAACTCATTTAAGTTTTAAGTCTTTATAAATTTCCTTGTCTGTACAATATCCATTTTTGATGACTATAAAGAACTTTAGAAGATTCATCAAATCTCACTTAAATGAACAAATAATAAAATGTTTTTTTTTCTTCTAAATAATGTTGATTGCGAAGTTTATCGATAAGAAATACTAATTTCTTAAAATAACACAATTACATGAAATTATTTTTGTAATGTTATATTTTTAAAATAACAAAAATACGAAAAAAAATAATAACAAGATTTATTTCAATTATCATTAGGCTTTGAGAGTATTCAATTCTAATGATAACTGAGTAAGTAATTATTAAAAATTGAGTCTTATTGGAATTGGTAAATTGGATTGAATTTGGATGAAATTTACATTGGCGGGAATTAGTAATTTGTAATTTGAAATTGAATATGGATTGAATTAATAAACTGGATTGAATTTAAATTGCATCTAAAAATTAGATTGTAAACTTAAATCTTACGAACGAAAATTATTTATATTTTCATTTAAAAAAATCAAAGAAACAACAGGGCTTTTTCAGCTCTATAATGCAGCGATAGTGTATTGTAGACTTTATGGAAAGGAGCTACAATGACACCATGAAGAATTTTATTAACTAGCGGCAAAAATTCTTCTTTTTATTTATAACTCCTATTAAAAAACGCTTTCCATTTAATTAATATTTCTATTTTGAATTCCACTTTCCTAAACTTTAAACAATTGATAAGTTAATCAAAACCGATTTCATTACACGCACATAAAAGTTAACGATAACCAAACACAAATGCCCATATTCATCATAGCTGACGATTTAAAACATTTCTCTATCTAACAAATATATCTATGCACCATTAAAACTCCAACATCCAAAAACACTGAAATAACCTTTGGGCTGATTTCAGAAAAGAGCAAAAGATTTAATAATTATTACTTTTCAGCCATTTTATTTATATTTTTTCATTATTTTACCTCCTCCACTGGCGTTCATTATGCCTGTGCCTTGGAGAAACTTTAAAGGTACAGCAGCTCCATTATTGACCAAGAAAGGTTTTCTCCCCTAATGGAGCAAAAGGAAGCTTTTGGAAAATAAGCTGGGATAAATGAAAGACCGTATCTTTGTTACCCTTTTCTCTGAAACGCGACAGTTTTTATTGAAAAGGAATGACTAATGTCGAGAAATTTTGAGAATATTGTTCGAAAGGAACAGAAAATAATGAAAAAAAGAAAGTAAGAAACAAGCTTTCCTTTCAACTAGAAGCGGTAGGTTTGCAAAGTGTGTATGCTTGTTTAGGGTTAAGTGGTTTAAATTTTGGCAATTATTCGATCTTTTAAAAATTAATCTTTTGTTTTTAAAACCAAATATTTAATATGTCGTAGAAGAAAATATTTAAAATGAGTTTTAAATCTTTAAAAAATTTCCTTGCCTTCACCATTTTTTGATGGTCATAAAAAGAACTTAAGAAGATTCATCAATTCTCGCGTAAATGCCGAAGTAGCGACCGACAATATAGTAAATAGAATTGAATTTGGATGCAATTTGTAAATTGGATTGAATTTAGATGAAATTAGTAAATTGGAATGAATTTAGATGAAATTAGTAAATGGGAATGAATTTAGATGGAATTACTAGTTTAGATTGAATATTGAAGGAATTAGTAATTTCGATTGAATTTAGACGAAAATAGTAATTTAGATTGAATTTAGAGGAAATAGTAATTTAGATTGAATTTAGACAGAAATAGTAATTTAGATTGAATTTAGACGGAAATAGTAATTTAGATTGAATTTAGAAGGAAAAGTAATTTAGATTGAATTTAGAAGGAAATAATAATTTAGATTGAATTTAGACGGAAATAGTAATTTAGATTGAATTTAGACGGAAATAGTAATTTAGATTGAATTTAGACGGAAATTGTAATTTAGATTGAATTTAGATGGAATTTGTAATTTTGATTGAATTTAGACGGAAATAGTAATTTAGATTGAATTTAGATGGAAATAGTAATTTAGATTGAATTTAGACGGAAATAGTAATTTAGATTGAATTTAGACGGAAAATAGTAATTTAGATTGAATTTAGATGGAATTTGTAATTTAGATTGAATTTAGATGGAATTAGCAAATTGAATTCAATTTGGATAAAATATAGAAATTGGATTTAATTTGCATGGGATTGTAAATTGGATTCAAATTAGATGTAATCTGAAAATTAAATTCTCAACTGAAAACAATTGAAAAAGAATCCAAGTATCGAATTTAAAAGAATTTAGAGACACAACTTGGTTTGTAATGCTCTATAATGCAACTAGAGTCCATTATGGACGTGACTGAAAAGATACCAAAATGATACCATGAATATTCTTCGTTTTATTTATAACTACTGTTAAATGACGTTTTCATTTTAATCAATATTTTCATTTTGAATTCACCTTTTCTTTAACTTTAAAAAATTAACAAGTTAATCAAAACCGATTTCATTACATGCGCATAAAAATTAATGATAATGAAACACAAACGTCCATATTCAACTTAGCTGACGATTAAAACATTTCACTCTCTAACAAAATTATCTATGTACCATTAAAATTGCAACATCAAAACAATGAAATAACCTTAAAGGTCGATTTCAAAAAAAGAGCAAAGATTGATAACAATTGCTTTTTAGCCATTTTATTTATATTTTATTTTTATTTTCCCCTCTCCACTCATTATGCCTCTGCCTTGGAGAAACTTTTAAAGGTACAGCAGCTCCATTAATGATGGAGAAAGGTTTTCCCCCTAATGGGGCAAAAGGAAGCTTTTGGAAGATAAGCTGGGAGAAATAAAAAGAGCGTATGTTTATCACCCTTTCTCTGAAACGCGACAGTTTTATTGAAAAGGAATGACTAATGTCGAGAATATTGTTCGAAAGGAACTGAAAAGAATTGAAAAAATAAAAGTAAGAAAGAAGCCTCCCTTTCAACTGAGAGCGGTAGGGTTGCAAAGTTGGTTTAGGGTTGGTTTAGGGTTGAATGTTTAGGGTTAAGTGATTTTAAATTTTTGCAATTATTCTCTCTTTTAAAAATGAATCTTCCATTTCAGGAACGAGGGATTCAATATGTCATAGCACAGAATTTAAATGAATTTTAAATCTTTATAAGTTTTCTTGCCTGTACAATAACCATTTTTTTATCGTTATAAAAAAAAAAATCAATAAGATTCATCATATCTCAAGTAAATGGGGAAGTAGTGATAGACATTACAAAATGTCAGGTAAATTTGGAAATATTTAAATATTTTGGAGCTGTAATTATAAGAAAAATGTTTGATTTTTTCTAAACAAAGTTGATTGCTGAGTACAAAAATAAAAAATACTGGTTTTGTTTAAATTACACAATTATATGAAATCAATTTTTTGTAAAATTATATTTTAAAAATAATAAAAATCAATTTTGTAAAAATTATATTTCAAAAATAATAAAAATCAATTTTTGTAAAATTATATTTTAAAAATAATAAAAATCAAATTTTGTAAAATTATATTTTAAAAATAATAAAAATCAATTTTGTAAAATTATATTTTAAAAATATTAAAAATCAATTTTGTAAAATTATATTTTAAAAATAATAAAAATCAATTTTGTAAAATTATATTTTAAAAATATTAAAAATCAATTTTGTAAAATTATATTTTAAAAATAATAAAAATCAATTTTGTAAAATTATATTTTAAAAATAATAAAAATCAATTTTGTAAAATTATATTTTAAAAATAATAAAAATCGATTTCGAACGATTTCAAGTAATTGAGAAACGAAAAAAAAAATAATAATAATAATTTTAACTCAATTATCATTAGGATTAGAAAGTATTCAATTATAATGATAATTCAGTAAAAAACGTAATAATTAATTATTGGTTTAAATCTTATTGGAATTAGTTAATTGGATTGAATTTGTATGTAATTAGTAAACTATATTTAATTTGGATGTAATTAGTAAATTAATTGAATTTGGAAGGAATTAAATAAATTTTATTGAATTTAGATTAAATCTCAAAATTAGATTGTAAATTTAAATCTTGCGATCAAAATTTATTTAGATTTTGAATTAAAAATATTAAAGCGACAACTTGGCTTTTTCAGCTCTATAATGCAGCTATTGTACATTACAGACTTTATTGAAAGGAAACCACAGTGACGCCATGAAGAAATTTATCAACTGTAAAATTCTCCTTTTTATTTATAACTATTAAACAACTCTCTTTCCATTTAATCAACATTTCAATTTTGAATTCCATTTCCTTAACTTTAAACAATTAATAAGTTAATCAAAACGAGTTCGTTAAACGCACCTAAAGTTAACGATAAAACAAAAAGGCCCATATTCATCATAGCTGACGATTTAAAACACTTCTCTCTCTCTAACAAAACTATCCATGTGTACCATTAAAACTGCAACGTCCAAAACACTGAAATAACCTCAGGGCTGATTTAAAAAAGAGCAAAGATTGATAATAAATGCTTTTCAGCCATTTTATTTCTATATATTTTATTTTATTTTCCTTGCTACACTGGCGTTCATTATTCCTTCGCCTTGCAGAAACTTTAAAGGTACAGCTCCATTAATGATCGAGAAAAGGTTTTCTCCCTAATGGGGCAAAAAGCAGCTTTTGGAAAATAAGCTGGGAGAAATAAAAAGAGCGTATCTCTGTCACCATTTCTCTGAAACGCGACAGTTTTATTGAAATGGAATGACTAATGTCGAGAAATTTTGAGAATATTGTTCGAAAGGAACAGAAAATAATGAAAAAAGAAAGTAAGAAACAAGCTTTCCTTTCAACTAGAAGCGGTAGGTTGGCAAAGTGTGTATGCTTGTTTAGGGTTAAGTGGTTTAAATTTTGGTAATTATTCGCTGTTTTAAAAATTAATCTTTCGTTTTTAAAAACTAGATATTTAATATGTCGTAGAAGAAAATATTTAAAATGAGTTTTCAAATCTTTAAAAATTTCCTTGCCTTCACCATTTTTGATGGTCATAAAAGAACTTAAGAAGATTCATCAAATCTCGCGTAAATGCCGATGTAGTGACCAACAGTATAGTAAATAGAATTGAATTTGGATGCAATTTGTAAATTGGAATGAATTTAGATGGAATTAGTAGTTTAGATTGAATTTAGACGGAAATAGTAATTTCGATTGAATTTAGAGGGAAATAGTAATTTAGATTGAATTTAGACGGAAATAGTAATTTAGATTGAATTTAGACGGAAATAGTAATTTAGATTGAATTTAGACGGAAATAGTAATTTAGATTGAATTTAGACGCAAATAGTAATTTAGATTGAATTTAGATGGAATTTGTAATTTAGATTGAATTTAGATGGAATTTGTAATTTAGATTGAATTTAGATGGAATTAGCAAATTGAATTCAATTTGGATAAAATATAGAAATTGGATTTAATTTGCATGGGATTGTAAATTGGATTCAAATTAGATGTAATCTGAAAATTAAATTCTCAACTGAAAACAATTGAAAAAGAATCCAAGTCTCGAATTTAAAAAGAATTTAGAGACACAACTTGGTTTGTAATGCTCTATAATTTAACTACAGTCCATTATGGACGTGACTGAAAAGATACCAAAATGATACCATGAATATTCTTCGTTTATTTATAACTACTGTTAAATGACGTTTTCATTTTAATCAATATTTTCATTTTGAATTCACCTTTTCTTAACTTTAAACAATTAATACGTTAATCAAAACCGATTTCATTACATGCGCATAAAAATTAATGATAATGAAACACAAACGTCCATATTCAACTTAGCTGACGATTTAAAACATTTCACTCTCTAACAAAATTTTCTATGCACCATTAAAATTGCAACATCAAAAACAATGAAATAACCTTAAGATCGATTTCAAAAAAGAGCAAAGATTGATAACAATTGCTTTTTAGCCATTTTATTTATATTTTTATTTTTTTATTTTCCCTCTCAATCATTATGCCTCTGCCTTGGAGAAACTTTAAAGGTACAGCAGCTCCATTAATGATGGAGAAAGGTTTTCTCCCCTAAAGGGGCAAAAAAAGAAAGCTTTTGGAAGATAATCTGGGAGAAATAAAAGGGCGTATCTTTATCACCCTTTCTCTAAAACGGGACAGTTTTATTGAAAAGGAAGGACTAATGTCGAGAAATTTGGGGAATATTGTTCGAAAGGAACTGAAAAGAATGAAAAAAAAGAAAGTAAGAAAGAAGCCTCCCTTTCAACTGAGAGCGGTAGGGTTGCAAAGTTTGAATGCATGTTTAGGGTTAAGTGGTTTTAAATTTTTTGCAATTATTCGCTCTTTTAAAAATGAATCTTCCATTTCTGGAACGAGGAATTTAATATGTGACAGCCCAGAATTTAAAGGATTTTGAAATCTTTATAAATTTTCTTGCCTTTACAATAAATATTTTTTATCGTTATAAAAAAATCAATAAGATTCATCAAATCTTAAGTAAATGGGGCAGTAGTGCTTGACATTATAAAATGTCAGGTAAATTTGGAAATAATTAAATATTTTGGAGCTGTAATTTTCAGAAAAATATTTGATTTTTCTAAACAATGTTGATTGCTGAGTTCAAAAATAAAAAATACTGATTTGTTTAAATTACACATTTATATGAAATCAATTTTGTAAAATTATATTTTAAAAATAATAAAAATCAATTTTGTAAAATTATATTTCAAAAATAATAAAAATCAATTTTGTAAAATTATATTTTAAAAATAATAAAAATCAATTTTGTAAAATTATATTTTAAAAATAATAAAAATCAATTTTGTAAAATTATATTTTAAAAATAATAAAAATCAATTTTGTAAAATTATATTTTAAAAATAATAAAAATCAATTTTGTAAAATTATATTTTAAAAATAATAAAAATCAATTTTGTAAAATTATATTTTAAAAATAATAAAAATCGATTTCGAACGATTTCAAGTAATTGAGAAACGAAAAAAAAAAATAATAATAATTTTAACTCAATTATCATTAGGATTAGAAAGTATTCAATTATAATGATAATTCAGTTAAAACTTAATAATTAATTATTGGTTTAAATCTTATTGGAATTAGTTAATTGGATTGAATTTGTATGTAATTAGTAAACTATATTTAATTTGGATGTAATTAGTAAATTAATTGAATTTGGAAGGAATTAAATAAATTTTTATTGAATTTAGATTAAATCTCAAAATTAGATTGTAAATTTAAATCTTGCGATCAAAATTTATTTAGATTTTGAATTAAAAATATTAAAGCGACAACTTGGCTTTTCAGCTCTATAATGCAGCTATTGTACATTACAGACTTTATTGAAAGGAAACCACAGTGACGCCATGAAGAAATTTATCAACTAATGATAAAATTCTTCTTTTAATTTATGACTATTATTAAACAACTCTTTCCATTTAATCAACATTTCAATTTTGAATTAAATTTCCTTAACTTTAAACAATTAATAAGTTAATCAAAACGAGTTCGTTAAAAGCACCTAAAAGTTAACGATAAAACACAAATGCCCATATTCATCATAGCTGACGATTTAAAACACTTCTCTCTCTAGCAAAACTAACCTACGCGCCATTAAAATTGCACCGTCCAAAACACTGAAAATAACCTTAGGTTGATTTCAAAAAAAAGAGCAAAGATTGATAATAATTGCTTTTCAGCCATTTCATTTATGGTTTTTTTGTTATTATTATTTTTTTTTTTTTTTGCTTTCTATACTCGTGTTCATTATGCCTGTGCCTTGGAGAAACTTTAAAGGTACAGGAGCTCCATTAATGATCGAGAAAGGTTTTCTCCCTAATAGGCCTAAAGGAAGCTTTTGGAAAATAAGCTGGGAGAAATAAAAGACCATATCTTTGTTCTTAACTTTAAACAATTAATAAGTTAATCAAAACCGATTTCATTACACGCATATAAAAGTTAACGATACTAAAACACAAAGGCCCTTAAACATCATAACTGGCGATTTAAAACATTTCACTCTCTAACAAAATTATCTATGCACCATTAAATCATCAACATCCAAAACACTGAAATAACCTTAGGCTGATTTCAGAGCAAAGATTGATAATAATTGCTTTTCAGCCATTTTATTTATTTTTTATTTTCCTGCTCCACTGATGTTCATTATGCCTTCGCCTTGGAGAAATTTTAAAGGTACAGCTTCCATTAATGATAGAGAAGGTTTTCTCCCTAATGGGGCAAACAGAAGCCTTCGTAAAATAAGCTGGGAAAAATATAAGACCGTATCTTTGTCACCATTTCTCTGAAACACGACAGTTTTATTGAAAAGGAATGACTAATGTAGAATAATTTTGAGAATATTGTTTCGAGAAACTGAAAAGAATGAAAAATATGTAACAAGCCTTCCTTTCAACTCGAAGCTGTAGGGTTGCAATTTTTGAATGCATGTTTATTGTTAAGTGGTTTAAATTTTGGCGAATATTCGCTCTTTTAAAAAGAAATCTTTTGTTATTAAATACTAGGGATTTAATATGTCATAGCAGAGAATAAATTAAAAGGAGTTTTAAATCTTTATAAACTTTCTTGCCTGTACAATTTTTTGATGGCCATAAAAGAACTTAAGAAGATTCATTCAATCCGCGGTAAATCCCGAAATAGTGTTCGACAATATTAAATTTCTGGTGAATATGGCAACATTCAAATATTTTAACAATGTTATTCAGAAAAAAAGTTCTTTTCTAAACAATGTTGATTTCTTATGGCATTTCGGTGGAGTTAGTAAATTGAATTAATTTTGGATTGAATTAGCAATTTAGATTGAATATGGATGGAATTATTAAATTGAATTTGGATGGAATTACTAATTGCATTGAATTTGGATGGATTTAATAATTTGGATAGAATTTGGATGGAATTACTAATTTGGATTGAAATGAGATGTAATTAGCAAATTGAATTCAATTAGGAGGGAATTAGTAAATTGAATTCAATTTGGATGTAATTAGTAATAATTCAATTTTTATGGCATTAGTAATAATTCAATTTTTATGGAATTAGTAATAATGATGAAACAGGGAAATTGGATTAAATTTTGATTGAATCTAAAAATGAGATTGTAACCTGTGTAAACTGTAATCAAAGGAAAAAAAAAGGAATTTAGATATTTCATTAAACAAAAAAAAAAAAGGCACTCATATTGGTTTTATCAGCACTATAATGCAGCAAACGTATATTATGGACTTTGTTGAAACGAAACTACAATGACATCATGAAGAATTTTATTAACTAATTACATTTTTTCTTTTTATTTATAACTGCTATTAAACGACGCTTTCCATTTAATCAACATTTATATTTTGAATTTCATTTTCCTAAACTTTAAACAATTAACAAGTTAATCAAAGCCGATTTCATTAGATGCACTTAAAATTTAACGATAAAAAAAACATAAAGGCCCTATTCTTCATAGCAGACGATTTAAAACATTTCTCTCTTTCTAACAAAACTATCTATGCACCTTTAAAACTGCAACAACCAAAACAATGAAATAACCTTAAGGTCGATTTCAAAAAAGAGCAAAGATTGATAATAATTGCTTTTCAGCCATTTTATTTATATTTTATTTTTTATTTTCCCTCTCCACTCATTGTGCCTTTCTGCCTTGGAGAAACTTTAAAGGTACAGCAGCTCCATTAATGATCGAGAAAGGTTTTTTTTCTCCCCTAATGGGGCAAAAGGAAGCTTTCGGAAAAATAAGCTAGGAAAAATAAAAGATCGTATCTTTGTCAACATTTCTCTGACACGCGGCAGTTTTATTGAAAAGGAATGACTAATGTCGAGAAATTTTGAGAATATTGTTCGAAAGGAACTGAAAAAAATGAAAAAAGAAACAAACAAACCTCCCTTTCAACTGAGAGCGGTAGGGTTGCAAAGTTCGAATGTATGTTTAGGATTAACTGGTTTAAAGTTGGCTATTATTCGCTCTTTATAAATTTCCTGGCTTGAACAATAATTTTTTTGATGGTTATAAAAGAACTTTAGAAGATTTATCAAATCCCAAGTAAATGCCGAAGTAATGAGCGACAATATAAAAATGGATTGAATTTGGATGTAATAGGTATTTTGGTTTGAATTTGCATGGAATTTTAATTTGGACTAAATGGGAATGGAATTAGTCGTTTAGATTGAATTTAGATGGAATTAGAAAATAGGATTGAATTTGGATGAAATAAGGAAATTGAACTGAATTTGGATGCAATTAGTAACCTGAATTCTACTTGGATGGTAGTAAATAAAACTGGATTTGCATGGAGTTGCAAATAGGATTAGATTCGGGTTAAACAGGGAAAATCGGATTGAATTTAGACTGAATCTGAAAATTAGATTATAAAATGGAATCTTAAGATTAAAAAGTGTTTAGATTTTTAATTAAACAAAAAAAAAAGACTTAACTTTGCTTTTAGCTATCTAATGCAGTTATAGTATATTATAGACTTTATTGAAAGAAACCGCAATGACACCATAAAAATTCTTATCACCTCACGGTAATATACTACTTATTTTCATTAATAATTCCTATTAAACGACGCTTTCCATTTAATAAATATTTCTTTTTTGAATATCACTTCCCTTAACTTGAAGCATTTAATAAGTTAATCAAAACGATTTCAGTACACGCTCATAAAAGATAAAGATAACAAAACACAAAGGTCCGCATTCATCATAGCTGACGATTTAAAACATTTCCCTCTCTAACAAAACTATCTGTGCACCATTAAAACTGCAAAATCCAAAACACTGAAATAATCTCTGGTCTGAATTTCAGAAAAGAGCAAAATTGATAATAATTGCTTTTCAGCCATTTTATTTATATTTTATTTTTTTTATTTATTTTCCTGCTTTACTCGTTTTCATTACGCCTTTGCCTTGAGAAACTTTAAAGGTACAGCAGTACCATTAATGATGGAGAAAGATTTTCTCCCCTAATGGGGCGAAAAGGAAGCCTTTGGAAAATAAGCCTGGAGAAATAAAGAGCGTATCTTTATCACCCTTTCTCTGAAAAGCGACAATTTTATTGAAAAGGAATGACTAATGTCGAAGAATTTTGAGAATATTGTTCGAAATAAACTGAAAAAAAAAAAAAAAAAATAAGAAACAAGAGTTCTTTTCAACTGAGAGGGGTAGGGTTGCAAAGTTTGAATGGAGGTTTGGTTTGAATGCATAAGTGGTTTAAATTTTTGGCAATTATTCGTTTTTTTTTAAAATGAATATTTCGCTTTTAAAACTAGGGATTTAATATGTCATAGCAGATAATAAATTAAAAGGAGTTTTAAATCTTCATAAATTTCCTTACCTCTACTCTTTATTGGTGGTCATAAAATAACTTAAGAAGATTCATTAAATCTCATGTAAATGCAGAAATAGTGTTTTCACAATATTAAATTTCTGGTTAACATAGCAATATTTAAATATTTTAATGTAGTTCTGAAAAGAATATTTTTTTTCAAAGCAGCGTTGATTTCTTATGGAATTTCGATGGAATTCGTAATTTGGAATAAATTTGGAAAACAAGGAAATGAATTGAATTTCAATGGAAACAGTAAATTGAATTTGGATGGAATCAATAAATTGAACTGAATTTGGATGGAATTAGTAATTCGGATTGAATTAGAAAAAGAAATTAGTAATTTGGATGGAAGATAATAAATGAAATTAGTAATTCGGAATGAATTTGGATAGAATTAGTAAATGGAATTCAATTTGGATAGAATTAGTAAACGGAATTGACTTTGGATGAAATTAGTAAATGGAATTGAATTTGATTGAAATTAGTAAATGAAATTGAATTTGACTGTAAATTAGTAAATGTAATTGAATTTGAATGGAACTAGTAAATTGGATTCAATTTATATTGAATCTGAAAAAAAGATCATAAACCAGAAACTTAGGATTGAAACTCGTGTTTAGATTTTGAATTTTAAAACATCAGAGACTCAAATTATATTTTTCAGCACTATAATGCTGCGATCGCGCAATTACGGACATTATTTAAAAGAAACCACAATGATACCAAGAAGAATGTTATCTACTTAATAACAAAATTCTTATTTTTATTTATTGCTCCTATGTAAAGACGCTTTCCATTAAATCAATTTTTATATATTAAATTCTACTTTCCTTAACTCTTAAACAATTAAAAAGTTAATAAAAACGATTCCATTACACTCACGTAAAATTTAACGATAATAAAACACAAAAGTCCATATTCATCATAGCTGACGATTTAAAACATTTCCCTCTCAAACAAAACTATCTATGCACCATTAAAACTGCAACATCCAAAACAGTGAAATAACCTTAGGGCTTATTTCAGAAAAGAGCAAAGATTGATAATAATTGCTTTTCAGCCATTTTATTTATTTATTTACTTTTTATTTTAATTGCAATGTTCCACTTGTGTTCATTATGCATCTGCCTTGGAGAAGCTTTAAAGGTAGAGCTCCATTAATGATGGAGAAAGGTTTTCCCCATAATGGGGCAAAAGGAAGGTTCTGGAAAATAAGCTGGGAGAAATAAAAGAGCGTATCTCTGTCACCCATTTCTCTGAAACGCGACAGTTTTATTGAAAAGGAATGACTAATGTCGAGAAATTTCGAGAATATTGTTCGAAAGGAACTGAAAAGAATGAAAAAAGAAAGTAAGAAACAAGCGTCCCTTTCAACTCGGAGCGGTAGGGTTGCAAAGTTTGAATGCATGTTTAGGGTTAAGTGGTTTAAATTTTGGCAATTATTCGCTGTTTTAAAAAATGAATCTTTCATTTTAAAACTAGGGATTTAATATGTCATTGCAGAGAATATTTAAAAATGAGGTTTAAATCTTGATAAATTTATTTGCCTGCACCAGTTTTTGATGGTCATAAAAGAATTTAAGAATATTCAATAATTATCACGTAAATGCCGAAGTAATGAGTGACAGTATAGCATTTGGAATAGAATTTGGATGGAATTTTATAGAATTTGGAGGAATTAGTATATTGAATTGAATTTGGATGGAATAATTAAATCAGATTGAATTTGGACGGAATTAGTAAATTGGATTCAATTTAGATGGAATAGAGAAATTGGATTGAACTCAGATTGAATCTGAAAATTAAATTTTAAACTGAAATCAATTGAAAAATATTATGATTGAAACATTAAGTTTCGAATTTAAAATGAAATCAAAGACACAACTTGCAACAATAGAACATTATGGACTTCAATGAAATAGAACCTCAATAACACCATGAAGAATTTTATCAACTAAAGGCAAAAATTATTTTTCTTTTTATGTTGAAGCTGACTATTAAACTGAGTTGTTTAGCTGCTATTAAACGTTGCTTCCCATTTAATCAATATTTCTATGTTGAATTCTACTTTCCTTTAACTTTAAACAATTAATAAGTTAATCAAAACGATTTCATTACACGCACATAAAAGTTAACGATACTAAAAACACAAAGGCCCTTAATCATCATAGCTGGCGAGTTAAAACATTTCTCTCTCCAACAAAACTATCTTTGACCATCAAAGCAGCAATATCCAAAACACTGAAATAACCTTAGGGCTGATTTCAGAAAAGAGCAAAGATTGATAATAATTGCTTTTCAGCCATTTTATTTATATATTTTTTTATTTATTTTCCCTGTTTCACTCATTATGCCTTTGCCTTGGAGAAACTTTTTAAAGGGTAGAGCTCCATTAATGATGGAGAAAGGTTTTTCTCCTAATGGAGAAAAAGGAAGCTTTTGGAAAATAAGCTGGGAGAAATAAAAGAGTGTATCTTTGTCACCCTTTCTCTGAAACGCGGCAGTTTTATTGAAAAGGAATGACTAATGTCGAGAAATTTTTAGAATATTGTTCGAAAGAACCTGAAAAGAACGAAAAAGAAAGTAAGAAACAAGCCTCCCTTTCAACTCGAAGCGGTAGGGTTGCAAATTTTGAATGCACGTTTAGGTTTAAGTGGTTTTAAATCTTGGCAATTAATCGCTCTTTTAAAAATGAGTTTTTCCTTTTAAAACCAGGGATTTAAAATGTCATAGCATTGAATATTTTTTAAAAATAAGTTTTAAATCTTTATAAAGCCATATTGAATATAAATTCTTAAATCAAACCAAAACGATCTTCATTTTTTAATTGAGAAAGAAAAACTCAACTATAATTAGAAATTCAACTCAATTATAATTAGAAATTAATACTTTCAAATCCATTTTTTAATTCTAATTAAATTAAATATTCTTTGATTCTACCTTTATAGTTTAATAAATCTTCTGTCCTAAGAAATCAATTTTGTAACATTATTTTTAAATAACAAAAATAAGTATATATTTAATTTTTTTTCTTAATGTAGATGTTTATTATATTAAAAATTTAGTGCTAGTTTTGAGAATTTTTTCAGAAATAAACAAATATCCATTCTTTTATGTAAGCAAATTTTTTTAATTTTCAGAATGTCATTATTAATGTAAAGCTATGATAAATTTCTTAATTTAAATCAAACGATTGCAGTTTACTGAGAAAAATAAAATAAATCATTTAAATCAATTATCATTGAATTTTAAATACCTTCAAATACTAATTTTAATTCTAATTAAATGAAATATTCTTCAATATTCAAATCCTATTTTTTTATTCTAATTAAATTAAATAATCCTTTTATAACCTTTAGAGTTTTAATAAATCTTGTGTCCTAAGAAATAAATTTTGTAACATTTTATTTTTAAAAATAAATTTAAAAATGACTAAATATTTAAATTTTCTTAATGTAGTTGCTTATGATATTTTAGTTTTAGTTTTGAGATACATTTTCAGATTCTAAAAAAAAAGAAAGACCATAAAATGTCCTTTTCGATACATATATAAATTTTTAATTTCTTTAAAACCATTAGAAATGAAAAACTATAATAAATAACTCAATTATCATTAGAAAAGAATACTTTCATATCCTATTTTTTTTTTTATTTTTAATTAAATTAAATATTATTTTCTTACCTTTATAAGTTGTATAAATCTGTGAAATCAATTTTATAACATTATATTTTTGAAATAATAAAAATAAATTTAGAAATGACATTATATTTTAATTTTTTCTTTATGCAGATGTTTATTATATTTTAAATTTAGTATTAGATTTGAGAATCATTTTCGAAACCATAAAATCTCAATTCCGCTTCCCTTTTTTTTTTAATTTTCTTAAAATCATTATAAATACAAAGTCATAACGAATTTATATTCTTAAATCAAATAAAAAATGATTTCAGTTAATTGAGAAAGGAAAAAAAAAACTAAGACTTAACTCAATTATCATTAGAATTGATTACTTTAAAAATCCTATTTTTTAATTCTAATTAAATTATTATTATTTTATTATCTTTATAATTTTATAAATGTTATGTCCTAATAAATCAATTTAGTAAAATTTTTTTAAACAATAAAAAAGAAATTTAAAAATAACATTATAAATAAATTTTCTTTATGCAGATGTTTATTATATGTTTAATTTACTGTTTTTTTTGAGAATCCTTTTCGAAGCCTTAAAATGTCCTTTCTGCTATATAAGCAAATTTTTTAATTCCCTTTAAACCATTATAAATGTAAACCAATATTGAATTTAATACTTAAAAACAAAACCAAACGATTTCAGTTAATTTAAAAAGGAAAATATATTAAAATTTAACTCAATTAACCATTAGAATTGAATACTTTCAAATCCTATTTTTAATTCTAATTAAATTAAATATTCTTTAAATACCTATACTGTTTTATCAATCTTGTGTGCAAAGTAATCAATTTTATAACATTATATTTTTCTAAAATATTAAAAAAAAAAAACTTAAAAAAGACACAGCATTTAAATTTTCCTCATGTAGATGTATATTGTATTATAAATTTAGTGTTAACTTTGAGAATCATTTCAAATACAAAAGAAAATTAAATTAATGAAGACCATAAAATGTCCATTCTGCTACATAAACAAATATTTAATTCTCTCTTTAAAGCCATTATAAATAAATTATTAAATCAAACCAAACGATTTCAATTAAAAGGAGAAAGCAAAATAAATTAAAATTTAATTGAATTTTTCTTTAGAATAGAACACTTTCAAATCTATTTTATAACTCTAATTAAATTGAATATTTTTAATACCTTTATAGTTTTTCAATGTTGTGTTTTTGAAATCAATTTTATAAATTTATATTTCTAAAAAATAATAAAAATATATTGTTTATTATATTTTTAAATTTATTATAATTTTTGAGAATCGTTTTCAAATTCTGAAGGAAATGAAGACCATAAAATGTCCATTACGCTACGTAAATATAGATTTAATTGTCTTAATTCCATAATAAATAAATTCTTAAATCAAATCAAACTATTTCAGTTTACTGAGACAGCAAAAATAAATTGAAATTCAACTCAATTAACTTTTTAATACTTTAAAATCCTATTTTTTTAACTGTAATTAAATTGAATATATTTTTATTACTCTTTTAGTTTATCAATGTTGTGTTTTAAGAAATCAATTTTATAAATTTATATTTTTAAAATAATAAGAATAAATAAAAATTTCATATTATTTAATTTTTCTTATGCGGTTGTTTATTATATTTTAAATTCAGTATTACTTTTTAAAAATATTTTTTAAGAACCATAAAATATCCATTCCGTTACATAAACAAATTTGATTTTAAAGCCATTATAAATGTAAAACCATAATGGATTTTAAATTTTTAATCAAATCAAAAATTCAGTTAATTAATAAAAAAAAAAATAAAGATTTAATACAATTATCATTACAATTGCATACTTTCAAATTCTATTTTTTAAATCCTCATTAAAATTAAATATTCTTTTTATTATTTCTATACTTTTTGAATCTAAGACACCCACTTTAAAACATTGTATTTTTAAAATAAAAAAATAAATTAAAAAATAACTTTATATAAAAAGTATTTTTCTTTATGCAAATGTTTTATTATATTTTAAATTTGTTTTTTGAGAAACCATTAAATATTCATTTCGCTACATATTAAATATAAATATCGCTAAATTTTTAATTTTCTTATAACCTTTATAAATGCTTAACAATTTAAAATTCTCTAATCAAATCCAAACGGTACATTTAAGTGAAAGGTAAAAAAGTGGATAAACTCAATTATCATCTCAATTGAATACTTTCATTCAATTCCTATTGTGTTCACAAATTGGGGTAAATATCCTCTTATTCCCTTTATATTTTTATATTCTTGTGTCATGTAAATCATTTAGGATTGTTTATTTCTAAAGAAATAATAAAAATTAATTTAAAAAATAACTCTATAGTACATTTAACTTTCTGGAGAGCAGACGTCCTATTATATTTTTAAATTTGGTGTTATTTTTATCCAATCCTTATCATTAAATGTCTATTCTTGCTACATAAACAAAATTTTATTTTTTTATAGCCATTAAATACTATTTATAACAATAATGGATTTAAAGTGCTTAAAAACGAAAGTTAAAATCAAACACGATTTGAGTTAGTGAGAAAGAAAAATAGGTAACTCCAATTATCATTAAAATTGAATACATACAAATCAGCACTACTTTTTTAATTCTAATTAAGGATTAAAAAGTTTATTATTACCTTTAGAGTTTTATAAATCAGACGGTTGTCCTAAGAAATTATATTTTGTAATACTGTGTTTATAAAATAATAAATATAAAAATTAAAATTACCACTCTGTTTAAATGTGCACTGGTTTTATTACATTTTAAATTCTCACTATTATTTTTGTCAATTTCTTTCCTCAATAAGGAAGTTATTTATGTGGCCAGAACTGCTGCTTTGCTACATAAAGAGAAATTTTAATAAAAAGCCATTGTATAAAATGTTATGCAATAATGAATTTAAATTCTTCAATCGAATAAACGATTTCAGTTAATTGAGAATAAAAATTAAGAATTTAACTTAGTATCATTTAAATTAATACTTTAAAATCGTATTTTTAATTCTTACTAAATTAAACATTCTTCGATATTGAAATCATATTTTTTTTTATTTATAATTAAATTATTTTTCTTCAATATCCAAAATAGCTATTTTAATTCTAATTAAATAGTTTTTATTACCTTTGTGGTTTTTATAAATCTTGTGTCCTAAAGGAAACCTTAAGTAACCTTATATTTTTAAAATAATAAAAATAAGTTGCCAAAATCATTTCTAATTAAGTTGTTCTTTAGTTTTTAAAAAATATAATAAACTTATACATACAATTATTTTTATGAGTAATTACTTATTCTAACTTTACCCTAAAATGTTCATTCCACTACATAAAAATTTTTTTAATTTTCTTAAAAACCTTTATAAATGTAAAAAGCCATAATGAATTTAAATTATTTAATCAAATCAAACGATTTCATTAATTGAGAAAAAGAAAATAAATTAAAATTTAACTGAATTATCATTAAATAGAATACTTTTTCAAATCCTATTTTTTTAATTCTGAGTAAATTAAATATTCTTTTATTCTATCT
The DNA here is from genome assembly GCA_021605095.1 of Caerostris extrusa. Lineage (NCBI taxonomy): Eukaryota > Metazoa > Arthropoda > Arachnida > Araneae > Araneidae > Caerostris > Caerostris extrusa. Next base: position 43,118 of record BPLR01014513.1, read on the forward strand.
TTGTAGTTTATAAACCTGGTTCCTACTAACAATATTTTTAACGATGTTTAAGCAGAATAAATTAAGACGAAATAAAAAAAATACTGAAATGGAAAACGTTTAACTTTTGATTAAAAATAAAATTGTTCTGACTTAATCTTAATAGAAATTTGAAAACAAATTCTTCTGTTTCTGTTAAACTTTATCAATGCAGACATTTAAATCAAATAAATTTTGTTTTTCTCATTCAAATTGATTAAATTAATTTAAAAACTCCTTATTTCTACACTTCTTATTTTTAAATAAATAATAATAAATATTTTTTAAAAATAATAATTGAATTAACATTTTTCTGCTTTCACAACCATAATATTAAAGGAAACAAATTCAATAGATTTGGGTAATCAGCGTAGTTTGCTTATAATTAGAAACAAAAATGTTTATTTTAAAGAATTTGTGTATGTTTTTTGCGTTGCAAGTTTTTGAATATTATCTGCATATGATGAATAGGTTTAATTTTTTATACTTCATTTTTTTTCATTTTCCAGCTTATCTAGTAAATGCAACTACTTAAGAGTATTCTTAGATATTTTTATTTTGAGCTAATTAAGTTTATTAATGACCAATATAAAAAACAAGACTTAAGTTTTTTTAATTTTTTTCTACGTCAAAAACATCTGTATTCATAACTAAATATCTTTGTCTTAAGCCCATTTGAATAATCTTATTAAAAATACTTTAAGAACTTTCTTTCAACATGTTCTTTTTTTTTTTTTTTTGAAATAAAAAAAAATCTTATTTTTAATCAAGATGTTAAAATAAAAATTTCTTATACACTACAATAACAACAAAGATTGGTTTTTTATACAATATCGTGGTATTTTTATTAGAGCTATTTATAGAAGTGATTTTTAATTTCATTTAATAAAAAAATCAAGTAATTAAATATGGTGCATTTTGCTTGATGGGTTATTTGACTGTTTTTGTTTTGGATTTCATTGAAAAAACATAAAAATAATCAAGGGTTTCATGAAGTGTTTCTAAAAACAAGATAAATACTTAGAAGTAAACTAAATCTTACCTGTTATGAAATTAGAAAAAAGATGTTCGCAACTTATTATTACTCTGGAATCTACTTCAAAAGGATGGTTTGATTTATATCAAACTTATGTTTAAGACATCTATTATAGTGTAAATATGTTATCAAATGATGAAGCTGAAATATCTTGAAGAAATGTCTATTTATAAATATTAAGCGAT